>JARQTH010000721.1:287660-572003 GCA_030142595.1 Trachelus iudaicus | reverse complement strand
AGAGAGAGAGAGAGAGAGAGAGAGAGAGAGAGAGAGAGAGAGAGAGAGAGAGAGAGAGAGAGAGAGAGAGAGGAGGGGGAGAGAAAATATAAGTAAAAGAGAATTTGAAAGAAGAAAGTGGTATGAAGAGGAAAAAAAATGTCTGATATCCCTCGTGTGACAGGTTCTTTTTTGGCTCCTTTACCCTTTCCCAGCTTTTCACTTCCCAGCATCCAGGGCTACTCCATTGTAAGGATATCGAATCCGATGGAGATTTCAGATTGTGGTTTTTTTCGTTAAGGCTCGAAGCACCCACTCATCTCGCTGGTAAATATTTACGTTGCATTCCACAGTTTGACGGTTTACTGCCTTCGTGAAAAAAAAAAATTTCATCAGCCTCCTTCGTTCCGTGTCAAATAATAATAATCGTTAGGTGAACAATATCTCTTTGGAGGAGACTTCATGAAAATAATTATTGTGTTAATTTTTCTAGCCTTTTTTTTTCTTTTAATTCATAACGACATCAATAACCGATACGTTTACATCATTTATTTATACACCATGCCAAGAAAGTTTCGGCTCGTGGGAAAAGTTTAGGACGTCCTGTGAGGCATAATGAAATTCACTTGCTTACCATGGATCCTTTACTTTTACTATTTCGCGAGGTTGCCAAGGGGACCAAGTTAAGAATACCGCCCTTAATTAAGGCTCGTCTTACGAGACTCGACGATAAAATTCTTGGTATACCGGAAAATTCCTTCAGTCTCTTGCAACGGGTGACATTAGCGAGAAGGAATCGTTGTGACGGAGGTTAAACGAAATTATTAAAAAATATATGACAGAAAAATTTTCAACGTAAAAACAAAACGAGCATGGCGCTGTACGATATAAAGAGAAATATTTATGAGTAATAGAACTTGATGCTGGGTATAAAGAAAATATACAATTTTTTTTCGATTGACATTTTACACTTATCGGGGCTAATATTATAATTAATGCTTATGATTTCTCGATGGAAGCCGCGTCCTTGTTCGGCTTTGTGTCGACGTTTCGCGAACGTTTCAGTCGGCATCATCGGAAATAGGAGCCTCTTAGTGTTTTATCAGATTCTAGGAGCCTCCTGATGATGCAGACTTAAACATTTGCGACATGTCGGGTTCCTTTTGGAAACGATGAGTATTGAAAAAATTTTTCAAAATTAATTTCTAATTGACACGCGTATCATTGATACATATTGTAAAAAAGGACATAGAAAAAAATTAACATCTCACAGACTGCGTTATGGGTAGTTTCGGAAGGGGTACGGACGTTACGAATGGACCGATGACGGAAAATGAGACAAGCTCGGGGAAACGTGGAAGCTGAGTAAGGGGAAGAAAACTAAAATCAGCCAAGGGAGAAATAAAATACCGACAGAAATCGAACAACGGATAAGTTTTGTAAGGTGATCGTCCACCGGAAGTTATCTTAGCCTCATGGCAGTTGAGTCAAAGATAATGAGTGTAACCAGGATCGGGATTAATTAAGGGATGAAAGCCTTTCATCCGTGTAGTTCGATACTATCGAGTTATTTGACGAACAACAGTATCCATTGAAAAAGAATTTAATAGAATTTATAAATATGATTTTCCAAAAAATCTCAACAACAAAATTCTGGTACAGAGAGAATGCAGAATGGCGAGATAAAAGTATCTAACTAGTTAGATAATCAGGTATACCAACTCACGATAACTTGGTAAGCCTTTTTTTTTGTTTCAAGAAGAAAATAATTTTTTCATGGACTGTACCGACAATCAACTGCTCGCCTTTTTCTAATTCGACGCGATAAAATACTCCTGGGCGCAGGTAACTGCTTCATATACGAGTGAATAAGCTACTAAGTGGAGTCTCTAAAGGTTATACTACTGACTACCGAGACAAAGGTAGAAGGTCGCAGAGTAAAACTGGGTGGCGCAAAGTAAACGTTACAAATTACATCGTAAACTTAGCTGGCGCAGGAAATACGTAATTCTTTGTATTTTTTTTTGGATTCCAAAATTTATTGTACCCACCAAAACGGTATTTTGGAATACGTATTTTTCTGTCACACCGTGTACACTGGTACTGGCTGTCTTTTTGAGTTTTAATGGATTCCACACATGCATGCGCGTTCCATCGAAGTTCGCTTATCGCGTACGTGACTGTGATAAGAATTGACAAAATGATATCAACAGAAACGATCGGAAATGTCCCGTCAGTCGAATTGACGGTTAACGCTGATACGAATTTAACGGCGTTTATTTCTACGGTTGAGTTTTCCATCTCGTATTCCTATGGAATTCACTTTTCGTTTTTTTTCTCAGTATTTATTTTCTCTTTTGTTCATTTTTTGTTAAATATTGGTACTCGTCTCGGTTTAAAAATCGACGACTGCCACGCGAATGCCTATAGAAAATGACGATCGACGTTACACATGTAATTCTTTCGCACTCTGTAAATACCACACGTATACCCTGCTATAAGGGTTGCGTATCAATTGCGTAGTTTTTTGCTGAGAAAAACTTTCCTTTCGAGTAAGAAGAATAATTGATGATTTTTCTCGGCTTACCATAGCTCACGTAAACATGCGGGAACGGTTATTCGATTGAAAGTAAAATTAAAGAAGACAAAAAAAAACATATAATTAGATTCGTGTTTTGGTAAAAGTTTACAGATTTGTTTTCTTTTAAGTTTTTTTTTCATTAATTTTCATAACGTTTATTACCGACGAGTCGTGCCTACACGAAACTGCTCACCTGCGACGAGGTAAACGGCTAGGATAGGTTACGTTGCTAAGCAGATACTTAGACACGTGGACAATCAGAGAGGCAGATAGATGCCAAGTCGGAGTAGCGCGTTAAGGAATACGAAAGTAAGAAAAAAGAAAGGAAAAAAGTTGGTTGTGATAATAATAATAATAATAAAAATAGAAGGCAAAGCATTGATGATTTTCTTGATTTATTTACCAGATAAGAGAGTCCTATCCAGTGGATTGTCCAGAAATAAACTAGACGCCTGCAGGAACTCCGGCACCGCCAGTACTCTTGCTTTTATTTACTGTAAAAACTTGCGCCCAGGTACCTGAAGTGTCTCGAGTCACAGAGTCGCTTTTACGGCCGCCTTCGTTATCCACTTTCCAGAGTTTATTCGCGCGATTTAAGATGCCGCAATCCCTCGAGCGAAAATCGCGACTTCCTCGTTCCTCCGTTGGCAGGAATGAGCTTAGCCGTAAGACAGCTAGAGGTATAACGTAGAGGTGAATGAGGGAGGGAGAAGGGGGCAGAGAGGGGGAGAAGGAACGAGGAGATAGAAAAATGCGAGAGCATAAAAGATTTTACGAAGGTAAATGAACGTTTCCAATATCGAGCCGATATAAAAATATTGCTTGTATCAGTTTGAATGAAGCCGCCATGCTTTTCGAGACACTTGGCTAAAACGATACGGCTGGACGAGAAAGCGGGGCGAGGAGAAAGAGCAAAAAGTATTAAAAATACGATACGGTATAAAAAAGAAATGTCAAGGTCACTGAATGCGCGGGGCTGTTCAAGGAGAGAAATATAAAAATTCATATATATACCAAGTATATTTCCAAAATTTTTGTGTATTACTTCAACATAGTTCACTCATTCCTATCGTAAAATTTTCCACCGGGGAACCGTTGTTAAATTCGAATTTCAAATGTGGCGCGCATTGCCACCTAGACCTTTTCAAAACAACAGCCAGGTAAGGCGTGATTTAGTGTTATGGCTGACACACAAACCTCGACCCTTCTTTCCAAGAATTCTCTTTACACGAGGTACAATGGAAACGTGTAAATTAATCATCAGTTTTTCTGCTCTATACTTTGTTACACTTTTACCCCACGTCTGTATTTTAATCCCATCATCGAATTTCACTCTGCGAATTAGTACAGTCGTACCAATCCGAATCAGCCGTGCCAATTGCAAAGCTCGGTACGCTAGTCGAATTTGAAATTGATAAGTGCCCTGGTTGACACTCGAGCACCATACTCAAACGTGGCTCCCGTCGAACTAGAAAATTTAACACCCTGTCATTTTAACTTTGACAATAAAATAGAAAATTTATAGAATTAGGGGATAACGTAAAATATTATTAAGTTTAGATATAGTGAACTATTTTAAATAACAGCGTAAGTCATTTAATTATTCCTATTATAGTTCTATTGTTAGCATTGTTATTATATACATACACATATATATATATATATATATATCTATAAGAAGCTTTGTATTCCTTACTCCCCCTCAATTCTAGCAATAAAGTACTGTTGTATTGTTCATTTTATGACCTCACTATTTATTTAATGAATTACTTCATCCCATTGTACTATATATATATTATATTATACATTACATAGTCCTCGGATAAGGTTTTATGTATATTATGTACTTACGCGTTTACGATGCCAGGGCAGCAATGTTCCTTATTCCGTCAGAGGCACTGCTTTAATTTTCACTGACAACCTTAGCAACACACTTCACACGATACTTTAACCGGATACTCGTGACCTCTGTTGTACCTCGTCTCTTAGGAAACTGCGCTCAGTGAGAATCGACTTGAGATTTCGAGAGATTCCCCCAACAAAGATGAAATTAGAGAAACACATAAATTAATTATATGAAATTTCCACTTGCCTCGACCGAATTGCCAAGTGCGTTTGAATTGACCGATCAACGAATTGACTCACCTAGCAATGCCGTTCCTTTGTAAAATTCACAAATTTCTTTATCAATATTTATAAAAATAATTATATTGTCATTTTACATTAACGTCTTATTCCCAATGCCAATAAAGATTTGATACTGGAAAAATGCAATTTTCATTTCCAAAACCGATTAGCGTATCCACTATCAAGAATATGTATAAAATTGATTAAGAGGATCAATTAAAAAATATTGCCTATATGTCTAAGTAATGTTGATTAATTATCGTTAAAAAATATATGAAAAAGTTAAGATAAGGTTCCCGTATGACAAACCACTCTGGTAGCTGCTCTCTGCAAGAATCATCCCATGGTATCACGACACGTGTAACGTCCCGAGAAGAATAACTGTCAAGGATACTGACAAGACAGCAAGCGAAAAAAAAAGGCAAAAAATACTGAGATATGCTCGATCCCGTGTACCGAAAAACTGGCAAGCTTCTGCGCCCGGCACGTTAAGTGCCACGTAGAAGGGAACGAGTCAAGGAAGGCAAGGTAGATAGGTAGAATTGGCAGGCGATGTAGGTAGATAAGTAGTGTACAGCTCACGATAACTCGACCAGGCTGGGCGACGAGTACAGGACGAGGCTCAATGTCTCACCAATGTCAAAATTTAAGGTTACCGGAAATCGTTTACAAAGAATCGGCACGATTTTCTCGTTCACGGTGGTTAAGTGTCGTGCGGTAGCAGCGGTTAAACCTTGTAAACCCGGGAGCGGCTATGGCGACAGCCCAGCTCTCACTAGTCCACGATGGTTGGTACGGGGTGAGGTGCGGTGAAGGATTTCGCAGCATCCGCAGGGCGCAGGACCAGCAGCCCCAGTACGAAAGAGTCGGATGATGGAAGGGATGCGGCTCGTAGCTGAAGCCCACGATATAGGATATAGAAGGTACAAAGCTCCGTAGCTAGACTGTAGAGGTTAGGTCGGTAGGTACGGGTGGCTGAGACTTGAAACTGCATTACCGACCGCGCAGCTCGGACTCGCTCTTTCCCCAGCTAGAGATTCCGCATCAGTACGCAGGCGCGACGTTCTGCTCTATACGCGTACGTCTACGTATAATATAATAATTACCATTAGAGTAGAATTAGAATGTTCTTTCTTAGCTTTTGCATCCCATAATAAAATTTCCTTTAATATCTCTCAATAAACAGCCTTCTACTTAACTGAATACGCTAACAGGTTTAAATTAAATAACCTGCAGGTACCTGATATGATCGATGGCATGCAACCTTAAAAAAAATGGATGCACTGTCGTATATTCGTTATTTCATACCCGTACGAATACACGCTCTTGATGAATTGCCTATATCCAACGCTATAACAGTATTATATATATATATCTGTGTACGTACCCAGATACCGTAAAACTTTCGTATTATCAGTCTCTCCAGGCTATTGTTCATTATACACACAGCGTACCGCCGTTGTTAAATACATCATGCCTTATGAAGTAGCGCAGTCAAATATAATTATGTGAAGGATTCTTCATATCAATACGTATACAAGAAGTGACCTTAAACGCAATAACTGACTATAGTCGTGCATACAGTACATCGAGCATAACCTAATCATCATCGTTACCATAATCAACGTCATGGCTGCATTCCTCGTTCCTTTCAGTAAAACGTAGCCAATAAATGTTTCGTTCTCTTCTCTTGTGTCGCTGACGTCCTAGCTGCGTCCCACCCACCTATCCATCCCATCATCAACATTCCTCAACGTTACTTCGGTCGCCGAGGTAGAATGACAGGTAAGCGACCTCCCTACAATACTGCAGTTCCTTGTAACCTATAAACTCTCTCGCTTATTCTGTCACCATGGCCTTCCTTCGGTGCACCATGAAACTGTCTCTCCCCCACCTCAAGATTATGGATGATTGAGCAGCGTGCCATCTGGATTAGCGAGGGTTCACTGACAACGTGAGCTGTCAGGAGGAAGACGTTGTCAACTATGTATCCTAGGCGAGTCTCTATTAATGCATAATACGGACCCTGCTAAAGTATTACCAGTTGATACGTATAAACGAATAGGGAAGAAGGTACCTGGCATACGCGACCAGTTGACGGCTGTATCGTTGCTCGTGCGTTTCTCATGAAAGATTCATGGGGCAAAAGTTTTCTCGCGAGAAGAGGTTAGCCGCAGCATAAAAGTGTCGTTAGAGAACGACCGAAGGAATATATTCGATGTCATCGGTCAACGTCAAGAGGTATTATGGGTATACGTGAAAATCGTCTTGCTTCGCTGTGATATCGAATAACGAATTCTTTGATAGCTCTGCTTTTTCTATATATACAGATAGAGCACGTGAAAGACCATGCACGAGGTTATACAGTCGATCCAATTGGTTCTTGCCAGCTTACCAGGACACGGGATTGGCTGTCTGTTACTTTAGACGGAAGTATAGTACAAGACGTTAATGGCTCTGGTTCACTGTGAACATAGCTAACGCGTTCCTGCCACGGACCATTCTCCGTTCTTGTAGCTGATATGGAATTTCATGAGAACCGGAAGGAAACCTTTGGCGCGGGTTCAACGATCCGCAAAATGGCGAGCAGCGACTTATTATTATTATATTTAATAGAATAACTCCTACACCAACAACATCCTGTGTCGTGTGAAAGAGGAAAATACGTTTATAGACAAAATATTATTAAATTAAATAATTTGAAGCTTACAGAGCAAATTACATGGTAATCGGCTATTGCGTTTACAAATTTTACCCTGTTACATGAGCTTATGTACTTTTCGATCAGGATTATTTGTAGTGAATATAAAAGATAATTATTAAACATATTTTAATAGTATGATACATCATGGTACAGGAAGTTGCTGACGAACGTAACGAAGTTCCACACTGGCTCTGTAAGTATCTGAGGGTCGATCTTTACTACTGCAACGACGGTAACCGATGATACTCCATGATAACCAATGCGCGGTATGTGTTATCATTTCGTTACAGGGTGTTACTGTTGGCAAGATAAGCCACGAAATTCGAAAAGTCTCGTTCACCAACAATCCCAAAGCCACCCCTTGACCGTGCGATAATATTGATAGCAGGAAGAAATTAAAAGTTCGCTAAACTTCAAGTCAGCAACGCACCGTAGCGACAACACTGTTATCATACAACGTACATCTATATGCGTAAACACGCACAGACTTCAAAGATGCAGAAACATCAACTTTAAAATGTCAAATGCATATATATATATAGTGTGTCCCAAAATTCGAGAGGCATCAGAGCTCACGTAGATGACTTTGCTTTTGTCCAGAAGTTCCGAATTTTGAAATGACACCAGGTCAAAGTTGACCAATCAGAACGAGACACCAACAGAAATGATAGGCATCTACAGACCGTGAGATTTCTTTCCTTGCTTCTGTTTTTCCCACGACAGCGATGAGGCTGCACATGCTACAGACAGATCACGCGAAAAACCAATTGATTCACGGTTCGAGCACCAAGCGCATTTGTTGACAGACCATCGATACTGGCGGAACGCCTTAGCTTCGCGCGGAGCCTGTGATCCGCAATCGTTTCGAGCGACGCGTTCGTTCGGACGGAAACCCGTGCCTAAAACGTATATGAATGCCATTAGACCTGCTCCCATTTAAATGCAATGAACAAGGTCATTTTCGTGATCCTTGATGCCTCGAACACGGCCGTACCCCGAACGTACATAAATTTTGGGACACCCTGTATACCTAATACACACGTTATAAGCATACATCTATATTCCAAGAATAACACGAATCCATCAACTCTCTGAACATAATTAACGAGCTGCCGCCAACTTGTCTCCGATTCGGGTTGGTAGAGCGATCGATTAATCACACACAGTTGCAATTATACTGGAACCTACTGTATACACGTGACGAGAAGATGAACAACGCGCCAAGTCCTTTTATCAAGAGCAAAGAAGCTGGACACTGGATTTGCTTAGTTATACCTGGTAAATGGATCAGTTGACAGAATCATCAAGTGACACACTCGTATGTATATACACGAACGTACGAACAATGACATGTGACATGGAGAATCGTAGACCCAAACCTGCACAAACTGCAGATACATTGAAAATTCCTACAGGGAATTCGCATGAGTGCCCATACAGCTAGATGTTCACTTATGGTATCCTATGGTGCAAATACATGTATTATATCAATTGCGTCACAGGGCACATAAATACTAAGACCAAAGGGGCGTACGATGCTTAGCGTTTGCTAAACCATGCGGCGGTACAACGTGTACTATTATCGTTCTGTCTCTCTCACTCTTATTGGCAGAAATGGACACAGGATACAATAGAGATGTTACTACGGAATCGTACTAAATACATACATACCATGGCACCTTACGTGTATGTCGTATAACAGGTGTGTGTAACTTGGCGTATCGGGCAGTAAAGAAGTTTGACTGTACCATGTTGGGTAGATATATACAGTGTGACGGAATAGTTTCAGATCAGTTTATATAAGACTATTACTCATGGCTGATGTCGGATCGTAGTTAATATCCATTTAAAGCTGTAGTGACTGATAAAAATGGTTTGCTATATCGATAGGATTGGATCGTTCATTAATTGAACGATATTGGAGTAATTGAATTGATTTATTTATTATTTGTTTTGACGTTCAGCGGTTTGGGATTAGAGATAAAAGTGATTTTTCTCTTGCGATTATGCAAAAGTTATATCATGGGGATGTAAGAACCGCTCGGTATGGCCATTAGTAATTTGCCATTGAGAACCTGCAAAATCTATGGAGCCATCCATTAGGTGGAGTTACGGGGTAGTTAGTGTAGGCTCCTATTGTGACTGGCGCATCAATAATGCCAGTTTCGAGGGTGGCCGTCCAAAAGCAACCCCTTCTTGCTATTTCGATCTAGAAGAGCCCGACCACCCCTATCAATAACGTCTAATCGAGCTGCGTCGTTCGTGGACATGGTCGAGACTAAAGGCCATGTGGGTAAAGGGAATAAGAGAGCGGAGGGTGATGTGTGTGAGAGAGAGAGAGAGAGAGAGAGAGAAAGGGGGAGGGGGGGATGAAAATTTATTTTACTAGAGTTACTAGATCCTTTTAAGTATAAAGCAAAAAATATGAAGAGTAGAACAAAGAGAATTTCAAAGAATATATAAGAGAGTTTTCTTAAGTTAGTCTAAGTATATAAGCTTGTAATCAACCTGGATATATCTATACCAGTTGCAAGATGAAACAAGAAAGGTACGTAGTGATTTTTTTAAATATGACGAGCATGCACTTTTCGCAAATGGCAGTGGAAAGCGAATTCCAAAATCTGATTTCAGACGGTAGAGCCGACTGTTGATAAAGTAAAAGAAAAACAGTGAGACTATCAAGTTGGAAGGAAACGAACGAGTATTAGGAGCGGATGTAGAACTGGATGACGGGAAGTTTAATTCTCTGGAGAAGAAGGTTGGTACTCTTGGAAAAAATCATCTGGGGGATAAAGAGCCCAAGGATATAAAGTCTACTTTCTTCTATCCAAGAGCCCAGAAGTTGCGGAGCAATGTACTCGGATTTATTCGCACCTGGGACGGGACAAACGGACCGGTTAAATGTTTGCTGCAACCTCAGATTCTCCTTGGTCCGATGGAACGAGCCAGCGACGGTCCAAAACTTGTAAAATATTAAAGAAAGGGATGAACTGGCCCTTTGTTAAGGGACAATGACGATTCAGCTGGTGCACAGTGTCTTGTGAATTTTACCAAAAATAACTGAGACCTGATCACGTCCATTCGGTTTTGAACTAATTTATACCCCTAGACCTTGTACCAACCCCTTGTACGACACGATCGCCGGATCATCGAGCGGAAGAGTATTTACATATCTGGAAGACCCTAACATCAGCATTGGTTTTCGATGGGTTTACACGAAGGTTGGTAAGGTTGGTCGAATCACGATTTCGAACAACTTCAACGTGAACTTCTCGCAATACAATATTGTTAATGCAAGTTGGAGAACAATCACCGTATATCTGTCTGTATGTGTGTGTGAGAGAAAGAGAGATGGGATGGGAGAGAACAATCCTCTCGTAAGTACAGATTCGACGAAGAGGTGGTCCCAGACGAAGAATAATTCCGTGTATAGGGTAGCTGTACCTCCTGAGGATATTCTACGCCTCCTCACATAGGAAGAGACACGTGAAAGGACTTACACAAAGGGATGAAACGACCACTGGGAACATTTTGTACTCGTTTCCTCTATCCTTCTCATTTTTTTGTCTCTTCCATTTTCGGAAGAGTTTTCAGGCTCTTTCGGACTTACGCACAAAATATTTGCATAACCACCCCAGGCAATGCAGCAACCTAAATAGGGGCTGGTATGTTGAGTACCAGCGAGCGTTGTGAATAAATCAATATATGAGTTTGGACAGTGAGGGTGTTTCGTGTTATTTTTTGCATTGTTATTGTCGATACTCCTCTCAACCACTGTGTACAAAAAGGACCATCGACATCCATGATGAAATAGTTTCGTCCATTTTTTTCTCTCCTGTGCTGCATAGACCAGGGATATGAGATTTTGAAAAATAAAAGGTAGCACTCTCTCTCTCTCTCTCTCTTTATCTTTTTAATTTTTTTATCCTGCACTTTCTACTTTCACGTTAACCAAAATTTTTTCTCATTTCTCCTCCACTGTGTTTTTATCCTTTGTGCAGCTCGATGCATCACAAATCTCTGACACTTTCATCTCCATAGGTAATAACGTATTTTTTTTTAATTCCAACTTCGGTCCGTATTGCATGGTTGAAGGGAAAGCTGGCACCCGAGGTCCGATGAATTTCTATGGGGCTTGAAAGGAGAGGGTAATTTCAAGTTGAATTAGTTACAGTAGTTACACCAGTGCCTAGTAGCCAGTCAGGCATCCAGCAACCCAACCGAGACGTATCCTCAGTTGAATATAACGTCAGAGGTGAGAAAGAGACCGCGTTTATGGAAACCATAACCTTAATTTATTATACGACACTCGTTAAGCCCAACGATACGGATACCCGTAGCAGCTAAGAATTAATTCTCATTGTCATTGTCACCCTTAACCTCATAGACCGGAAGGACTTAATAAAAACGTGCACGACCCACATCCATACCCACCGATGCAAATTTACATTACGCTTATAATGATCACCAGGGTCACGATACCCAAAATCTATAGCCGATTTAATTCTTCCGCGAACAATCAACCGAAGGACGAAATTTAAGCCAATATAAATTTTACCGGATATATCTTATAGCGCTATAAATTTTTGTATTCATACCCTCTTCCCTGACCCATGATACAATTTCAAATAAAATTTTCACTCCTGTAGAGTCTTTATACAAAATCCATTCGGTAGATGGGCATGGATAATTTGAAATTTTCAAAGGTCAAAGTTCACAATCTAACTTACTCCGGCATATATATTTATTTTTTAACAGGAGGTCTTGTTATATATATCGTTAAAGTTTTTCCTCGTTCTCTATCCAGAAGCGTTCAATTTCTTCGGGGAGCTGGCGCGAAAAGGTATAGGGTATAGAAATGGCACAGACCATCCGGCCACTTTTCCCATAAGGATACCACAGCAGCGCCAATAAAATTGGCGGCTCGAACCTGAAGCTTGGGGGATGATTGGATCGCGGTAGAAAACCGCAGGAAACCCAGCGATCGGGGTCGCAGATCAATAGTGATAACTTTACCAATCGTTTACCCTAATGTTATGAACGTGGTAAGAGGAGGAAACAAAAACCTAAATCTTTGTTCACCCAAAGATATCTATAGATACAACGGATCTGCGGTATGTCCTGCAACCTCATGAAATACCTGGAAACCACGCCAAGTCATTCTCTACACTCTTCTCCTCAAGTACCGACTCTTACGCTGATCGAAGTCCAAAGGACCCGACGTGTAACAACCGGAGAGATAAAACTGTCGAGGGCTCGACCCGATCAACCCCTAGACAGTTCAAGACTAATCGACAAGTCTGACCTGCCGAAAAGGACCGAGTTGGCAACCTGCCCTAATATTTAATAAGTCAAGGGTTTGTTCCCCCGGATTCAATTTTCGTACTGCTATCTCGCAGCTGTGGTGTATTCCGATGTATAGGGAAAGATTTTTTTGAAAATAATCCTTTTTTATTAATTTTACTTATTTTCATCCCTCGTTATATCGAATCCACCAACCATTTATCAACTTCACTGGTCACTCGAGAATGCTTCTTTGTAAGGGCTCTAACGTTGCTCTAGGGACTGCAAATGGCTACTGGGGAGATTTGATCGCGGGAATATCGGCATCGGTGAACGAGCAATCGTTAAACGAACCCTCGAGTATATTGCTAACGATCAGACTTTTACGTTCCATTCGTCCTACGAAATCGGCCCATTTTCACGCGGGGGTAGCATTTTCAACGTAACTGCGCGTTTTGCGAACACGTGATGTTTCTTTCGTTTCCTGGATTTTCAATACGTACCGCGTAGCTGGTAACGATATCTGATCTTGGAAAAGTAGGGGTCAAATAATTTGAGCTTAACAAAGTATATCTACGCTCTGTTCTCGTAACTATACGAAAATAAGAAGCCATCGAAGAAATGACGTAGTAGGATTGAAGGAATAAGAAAACACGAAGAAAAAGAAAAAAAACGATAAGTAGCTCCTGGTCCAACGGAGAATATTGGAAATAACTTTTTCCGAATAATTAAAAGTATCGGAATGGTGGTCGAGCCGGATAAAAATTGCAGTGAAAACTGTAATTTTCTTAACAATTAAATATAATCACTGCGCTGGCGGTCTTGCCGATATCTATGTACAAAAATATATATATATATATTATATATACACCTAGTGGAGAGTTTTTAAGGTTATATCAAGGATCGCCCCAACTTTAATCTGACAGTTAAACATATCTATTGTTATTATAATTGAACTATACACCCCTATCTGATAAGGGTAGCTAATGAACCCACTCAAGGTAAGGGGGTACCCTCTGGTGGGAGGTATCGGTTAAGAATGATGAGTATTCGAGTAAGTTTAATTCTATTCGAAGACTATGTAAAAGGTGGATTCGTATAAAGTATTAATTAAGATTGTATAATTAAGTGTATAATTAAGGTATAATCAATAGTTGTTCAATTCACATTAGAAATTAGTCTTATCAAAACTTAGATACCCAGCTTAACTGCTTCCCACGTTATCGGCTCGATATGCGAATACGGTGAGATTAGAAAATTTGAATGAATATATTTTTAATTAATGAGAAAAAAAAAGCTCGAACAAATTTCATCCCTCCTTCTTGCTCTCTTCCACACACTAAAGCGTATACGATCAACGCCGAGAGATCAGGTATATCGTGCAGAGATTTCACGAAGACGCGGGAAAAAGATTTGCAAGTGAAAGACGAAAGGAAAGGTGAAAGGTCAAAAGTTTAGAATGCCGACGGAAGCCGAGCGAGTAAATTGCCGAAAACATTTCGCCACGGAGGTTACCGAGTCTGCGAGCCGTGATAAGAAGTTAAGCAGATCTTTTAATTCTCTCAGCCCTACCTGCAAGAAGACGGTAAGTCCGAAAAGCCTTGGAAAAACTCATTTTTTCCTCCCTCGTAATTTTCGCAAAAAAAAATTTGTTTAACCAAGCGCTACTTGTTCGCACTAATTGTCTTATCGCGATATATATCTTTTTTTTTCTATACAAATAACTGTTTCGCGTGAACGACGAGACCATCTTGATTCCTTTCTTGACTTTTTTCACTCCATTTCTTTCCTTCCCTTGTTTCTTTTCTTGCCGTAGCTTCCCTGGACATTCCGGACTCTTTTTTTTTCATCCAAATCTCCAACGAGCATTCTCCGATTCCCTTTGTGCTTCTAGCACGCGATAATAGCGAGTTCTTTCGTTACTCCTCTTTGCTGCAGTGTCTCCTCTAGGCCTCTGGGCCTCTGTTCCCGTGAGCCTCTAGGACAGCCATTCTGTATACACAGTGGCATTCATTTTAAATACTATAAGAAAAGTTCGTTCCACAATGATATGCCCATTAAAAGTTTCGTAGGCGGCAAAGACAGTGAATTCGATAATCGTTGATGAATTCGAAATAAAAAGTACGTGCGTCTCTATCCTACTCATGCGAACGCCCACAAGTGCGTCTCTCTCTTACTCGCGGGTTATATAGGAAATCGAAAAATCTTTAAGAAAATAAAAGGACCTTTTCTTACCTCCGACCAATCGAATAACCATTTTCCCAATGTATATTGATAAAGTTCTCTCACTCTCGACTGTCATAATTCTGTCAAACGGTGCTTAGCCAAAGATATCGCGTGACAGCTGTCAAATCTGACTGACATTCTTGAGGTTGATAACCCTACATCTCGTATTCCCAATCTCCTTGCGTATCCCGGCTCTTTTATCTTCCCTATAAATCAATCCAGTCTATTTTCAAAAAAAAAAACCGTCACCAAAATCCTTTCCAGTAATAGAAGCTGAAATTTCAATGGAAAAAAAATATGCATATAATTCATGCGCCATTTCAGTTACAAAACAGTACGGCACTGCAGACGAAGTACTTGATAAAGGGAGAGGAGAGAAAAAATCCAAGAAAAAAAGACAGATCTCCTATAAATTCTCTTGGAAAAATCGAAGAGAAAAAACTTAAGAAATATGAGTAACTAGAACGTAGCAGAAACGTATCGGATTCGCAAGAGCTGGAGTATACTAACGGGGCGCTGTATACTGTTATCAAAAGGCAGTAGTAGGAGGTAAATTCCGTAGATATATAATACATTCAATAAGGAGCCAGAATAGAAAACGTTGAAAACACCTAATCCAGAAGATAACTACCTTTAGTTGTTCTTCGGCTGATAACATTTCTCATTGTTCAAGGATGAGCTTCCCAAAGGATGGCAGAGGGTGAACCGGCCGGCCGGCACTCAAATAACATCCCTATAGGAAGGAACACGCCGTACCGGGACTATAGTCGATTCATGCTAAGTAAGGAGTATATAGCAGCCAATGTTTTTGGGCTGGGTCTCTACGCGGAGCGAAGCAGCTCACATTGATTTTCGCGGGGGTTGGGGGTGTCTGAAGGCCGCTGCCGGCATGGAGGAACGGGGAGAGAATGGAGGCTGCGGCTTTCCATTCTCTCTCTCTCTCTCTCTCCCCCCCCCCTCTCTCGCCCCTCCTTCTCTCTCTCTCCCCCTCCCGACCACCTTCCCTCCCTCTCTCCCTCTCTCTCTCTCTCTCACTCCCTGTACCCACTTCTTACCATCCTTCCGTTAGTTACACTCTCCTAGCTCTCTCTCGCATAGACTTTCTTTCATTGGCAACCAAACCACCCATTGTCACACCTTCAAGGCTCTTCTCGAGCCATATCTATAATCTACAGAAGAACTCGCCGGTCCTGACCGTCTTGCGACGACGGAACTTTTGCACGTCAAAAATGCCAACTGTTAAACTTCTATTCGTTAGCGATCGCTCTTGCGCCCTTAACGCCGTTCCAGACCCTGGCTACAGCTAGCCAACCCCTAACTCACACCCTTACGAATTGACGAGTCCAGTCAAACCGTTGAGCCAAGAGAACTTCTTTTTTTTCTTCTCTTCGATCGTTAACAACAGCTCCCTTTTTGTTCCCTTACTCCCCTTTGCCTCTCACCCTTTTTCATCCCCTTGTCTCACTTGCACTTACTTCACAATCATCCGCCCCCCCCTCCTCCTCACCCCTTTCACATTTTACTCTCGCCAATTTCGTCGTTCTTTGTTTTTTACGAGCAGAGTCACCAACCCTTATCACGTAACCACCATCCCCTAACCTCCTACCCCCACTATGTCTCTCTCTTTCTCTCTCTCTCACAACATCCACCATTCAATTCTTACTTAACGCATTACAGCGACTGCTGATACTGGAGGTCAGAAGTCACTTCCTGATTGCCTTTGCATTCTAAATTCCCTGTTTGATCCTTCTATATAATGTATATCCAAAGGAATACTTTGCAATCTGCTTTGTAGACGTTCCCACTCTACGCGTAGTGGCACACTACCCGACAAGAAGGGCAGAGTGTGTGGTTAAATGGGTTTGCTGTGTGCGTAGGCGGCACCAAGTAATAAATTAGTACAGTAGATAGATGCTTATATACGCAGTTTGCCATAGAGAGGAGAATAAAAAAAAAGGTGGAAGGCGGAATAAATATGTTTTTCTCTTCTTTTCCAGCATCTATTTTTTGTTACGATAAAGTCGAGCTCTTCTTGCGTAATATATTAGCCGAGGCAAAAAATGTGTCCACTGTTCGCTAATTCAAATATGTAACACCATTATATATATTATATATATAATTATATATATATATATATATACATATATGTTGGATACTAATGGGATGCGATATGTGGATTTTATACATGTGTACATTTCTATGACTATATATCTGCATTTAAACCATTATGAGTTATTTTCTCTCTTACGGACTTCACCTATTCTCTTATGCATGACGTGGTCCATATGTGGGCAATGCATATGACGAAGTATGCAATAATAGAGTGTGTAATGGAAAATTGCTAGGGTCGTGTAACGTTCGAGGATATTACGTGGAAATAAAATTCCCAAAGCGCATCAAGCAATTCTTCCTTTTTATCATTCGACTCCGTGCGGGTTGAGAATTTCTTTTATCTTTGACAAATTTAGAAATTCCAATCGTTATTATTATCCTTTGTAATTCGATTCCTCCCGAGCGGCCGATCGAGAATGATGTCTTCTGACGATTTTAATAAGCATCGTGTTTCAATGGTTTCCGATAAAAATGATATAAATAACAGAGACAGATGCGCGAGACTCTTTCGAGCGATTTGAATAATTTAATTGCGGGAAATTTAAAGAGAAAAATTAACGCGGCCGTACGAGTCAATATTGTTTTGCCGTGGTACAGCTTCCGCGTCCGGTGAACCGAGTGAATCAATTGCATCCCGTGAAGTTATCGATAATTGTAATTGATCCGAGTGAAAATGTTTATTAGTGAATTGCGATTTAATAGTTCAATAGTTTGGAGTAAAATTTATTCGCTTTTTTTTTTATTCTTACTACTATCTGTATCCGACAAAGAATCGATTGGCCACAACCTGCTGGACAATGAATAATGCAAAGTAACCCCGTGTGCACGTTCAGGCACGTTTAACATTTCAGGCCGTATGCATGCTTTATGAATTGGCCTAGGTCCAAGGGACCAACGATGTCAATGTAAAGCGTGTAGGATGAAGCGAAACTTGATGAAAGCTCCTGCGCAAATTCTGGCACGGATTTTTGGCTCGGTACAAGGGAAATCTCAGTCGTTCCTTCTCGTTAGATCGACTGTATGGCAGCATACGAGTATTATGGAAATACAGAGGATTCTTAAAAAATAAAAAAAAGAAAGAGCGTTCGGGTTCAAATGACATATTAAGCGGGTACATTCGGTAAAATTAACTAATGAAACAGTAGGTAATTTTTTTTGGACCAAACTGAGCCGTACAGGAGATCGCTGGTCTGCGGTCGGTAAGTAACCATGAAAAGTAAATTTTGTGTTTCCTCCATGAACCATTCACAAATGCATTGAACTTAAACGTAGCACATGTAGAGATGAGTTGGGAGATGCACAACACTACGGTCTTGGGCGATACCTAAATCATAGGCACGGATACGTAGCGGCGAATCTGGAAGTAGGATTTTGTGATTACCGCCTCCGTCGATAAAGCATATCCCGTCGTAGTCGAGCTATACGTAAACGCGAACGCATAGCTTGGCGTGCAGAGGTTCTTCGCTACTCCACGCTGCTTCCCAAAGCAATCGTTAGAACGAGACGGGGTACTATAGAACTTCTCAAGAATTATTGAAAGAGCTTATCGATGAAACATTGTTAAGACATTTTTAAGAGAGTGCAGTGCCAACTTGACACCCGTGTAGCACCTCAATTTTTACTAAATATTATTAATTAATAATGTTAATCAGAAAGTAAAGAACGATATATAAAGAAATAAGGAAGTAAAGACGAAATAAATATAGAAATAGAAGAAGGTTGGAAATTGATATGACGGGTGTTTCCAAGAGACCAGTACAGGAGACCGGCTCGAGGAAGAATGAGTGCTCCGAGTCCGGGCACTGCCTCGAGCGCTCCCCCCACTCTCCGCCAGCTCCCATTCGCCGAGCCGCGACGAATTAGCGCACACAATTTTGGGCAACTTTCAGTACTTCTAAACGTGCTTGGCCAAAATTTCCGATTTCTAAGTGTTAATTTATTAATATTTGTCAAAAATGTCTTAAAAATGTTTCGACAATAAGCTTTTTCAATAGTTCTTGAGAAGTTCTATAGTACCCCGTCTCGTTCTAAGAGTTGCTTTGGAAATCAGCGGCGAGTAGCGGAGAACCTCTGTCCGCCAAGCTACAGTTTCGCGTGCACGTTTAGCTCGGCTACGACGGGATTCGCATTGTCGATGGAGGCTATAATCACAAAATCATACTTCCAGACTCGCCGCTACGACTCAGCGCCATGATTTTGGTATTGCCTAAAAGTGTAGCGTTGTGCATCTCCCTACTTATCTCTGGTACATGTGTAATTAAAGTAAAATCGATTATATTGCGGTCGGAGTACAGATAAAACCTTACAATTTTTCGGGTTCGTGTCCGTACTTAGGGTTCCAGAGCCCCGTAATTTTCATGACAAACGTGACGTCCGCACGATACAAGTAGAGTGTATTAATATCAATGAAGTTCTGTCTCTACTTACCTACAATTAGTTTTCTTTACTTTTCTCTACTACACTTCTCTTACCTATTGTATTATTCAATGCGATAAGTTAATCAGGTTGATAATAAGAAAAAGAACACTCGTGTAGTTTCTCGTGTTTACATAATAAAGATTAAATTTATACAATCCATTAGAGTTTAATAAAAATAGTATTACGATTACTGCAAGTTACAAGATAGAATTACAATGTTCTTACGCGTGTGATAAAAAATATTCGATTTTTTTCAGGCACTGTCTATATCATAACCTACTATATATACGTGTATTATTTACATTCATTTAAACGGATTCACCTGAAAGGCGCGAAAGCTACGTCGATGTGAACGAATATGCTCAAGAAAAAGATATATCAAACCGTAAAAATCTGATTATGACCATTCCGTCGAGTGTTTAATCTAATTCGAAAAAAAAATCAAAATGATAGATAAAGAAATGAGGTTTATGCTATTAAAAGCTCTACGGAATTATGTATGTACACCCTAAATCTATCTAAAGTACGCTAAAGTTAAAGGCGCTCCCGGGCGACAATTCATGTGGATTCTCGATACTTTCTTCTGACGATGTCGCCATACGGATTAGTAGAAGCCCAAGCTACCGTACGAAGATTATACTATCCACGGAATTTTCGAAAATTTTTTTTCAATTAAATTGGACGCGCGGTCAACGAACGTTCGAATGACAGTCCTAACGAAGGTAACGTTACTATAAATACATAAGAACGTAACTTTTTTAAAGACTATATATATCTCTATATATATAAATATATAACGGTCCAGAGTACCGTAGACGCCGAATCACTTGTCTTTTTTTTTTCGTAGTCGATTTCGCAAAAAATGAATATACGTGAGACAGTGTATCCCCTACGAACTGTCCAAACGTACGTGCACGTTACACAGTGTAACTGGCTATCATCGAAAGTACATAAATTCCTTTGTTTTTTAAATTTATTTAATTCCATGAAATAGTAACTATATAACATCTTATAGAAAGTATTATGGTACATCTGCGACAGTGACGTGACAATTGCTCGTTCGTTAACGTGACCGTCGATCGCGCGCATCTTCTGTGACAGCGATAACAGTAACCGCGTGTTTGATAAGCGGCGAAAGTATTTTTCGATTTTTAACATAAGAACGTTCTACAACCTCGATACGCAGTACAGGTGCACGCACTGTGCACGGAACTAAAAATGAAATTGGCACCACGAGGGAATCCCTGAGGCAAGTTATTTTCGGCTGTTTACAACGAAATCAATAATTTCTGCTATTTTGTCGTATACCAAAAAAACATTCAATTGAATTTTACGCTAATTGGTCGCGATCAATTTCCCAATACCCTACTCGGTACTGCGATGCAACATTGTTTACGGCCTTTACATACTCACTCGGTCCGGTAAACGTTAACATAGGTATTCAGCGCTTTAACCATAAAAATGGCATATATACACATTTTTCTCATCGAAGACTGCGAATACTGTCGTCCATCTCAGATGCATAGATTTCTATAATACAGCAGCGTGGATCTCCAACCAAGAAATGCTCTGAACGTACGAGATAGCGTTGGACGAGAATATCCGTGACCGAGGCGCACCCTGCGATTGTAACACGTGCGTGTCATAGTACGAAGCGGCCATGTGTTTTTTATTTTCAGAGCTCGGACTTGTCCTGCACAACTTCCTCGGAACAGTTTCTAAAGTGTGAAGAGAGAAAGAGAGAAAGAGAGAGAGAGAGAAGAGCGTCAGAGAAATTTTTCTTTTTCTTAATATTGGTTAAAAAAAAACGAAAACACTAAGCACGAGCAACGAGAAACACACAAGTGACGTTAACTTTATACATGTTAATGTGGCTGCGGCGCGATGAATGATTCTGTTACTGCGTATTGTTCGTGTATGCTGATCGACAGAAGGACTCAAATAAGCGAATGATGATTTTACATAAAAAGCACTTTTTAATCGGTGACACATTTTAGCCTAAATATCGTAATATTACTTTACAAAAGGACGTTTCGACTCCGTTGCCGCTTCCGGGGCTTGACGCGCTTTTCTCTTCGCGCTCCGCGTACCCATCGAATTTTCGCGTCAAGACCGGAAGACAATGACGACGAAGTCGTCGGTATTATAATAGGTGGCATTAACAATAAATAATATAGACAATTATACAAAGTTAGGCACGAACATCGTTAACGTAAAAAATAGAGGAACACACGTGGGATTGGGTTCCGCTAAGTAACCAACCGACCATTGTTTCCTTTGGAAATATACACACCGTGCAGGTGGCGCCACTATCGCACGGAAACAATGGTCGGTTTTCAAGATGGACGGAGGAGCCTTAACGAGTATCATATAACAAGGTAGAAAGCGAGAGGAAGTTAATAAGAAAATGGGATTGTTAGGTGGCTCCTCGATCCGCACGATTATTCTCAGTCGTAGGTCGAACGCCTACGGGCCACGGTCGCAAATATTTTTCTTTTTTTCACGATCCGCCATGGTTTTTTTCTTCTTTCGATTAGACGAAAGCAATTAAAAATAATGATAAAAGATAACCGTACGAACTTGACACAGGCTTTTAAAAATAGAAATACTTCCAACGTCTAACGACACTTATCCCGTACCATACCAGTATAATAAATTAAAATTTAATAAGTATAAGAATCTACTCGAATCACTGGTAATAAATTGGTAGTAAACACAAAAGAGACGTAAGTCTCTGTATTAGCATTTAGAATCATTGTCATCGATAATTCGTACTGTTAGTAAGTCTAAGCCGATATTACTAAACTATTTGTTACCCGTATACAAAAATCGTGGCACTGAATACCAAAAAGCTGTAGAGTTACCGCGACAATGGTACGTACAGTACAAGAACAATGAATTTCAGAGTACAGTGACGATACCAAGCCCAGTGTGGACGTAGCGAAAGAAGTATAAGTCAATGAAGTAAAAAAAAAGAATGAACGAGTTAAAACAAATAAAAGAAACGAAATGGTGGCACGTAACTGCTTACGAGTATAAATACGAACAAAAGAAAAAAGCCAAGAGACCGTTCATAGTCGCGAACGTGGCCCGTTGCCAATAGAACAACGTAGTAAATACGACGTCGGCATACGAGAACGATGCTATCCAAAAGCTTGGCGTTTTGTCGGTGAAAGCCTTTTGAGCAATGATAGCGAATGGTAATGATGTAGTTAGCGAGCTTTTAGAGACTGTTTTTTGTCGAGTTACAACCTTCGTAGCGAGGCCATACTCAAGGAACTGCATTTCGCTTTGCGCGTCGGCTGAACCGACATTGGTGCCACCAGAACATCGTCCCTTGACGGAGATCCCGAGCCACCGTTGCCCAATTCCTGAAAACACACGAGATTACCTATTCCAATCTGTCACAAAATCCCACACGTGCAATGTCCCTCGATGATAATTCTATTATTGACAATTGTACATGACACTGTCTTATCACCGAACACTGGAGATTGCCATAATATGTCCCAAACAAATGAAACTCCATGCAATCATATTGATCTACTTTGTAAACCCATGATAACTCTGTCCGGTTAATACGGTTAGGATTTTCCGTAAGAACCTTACCTGAAAGTTTAATACACGGTATAACAGAATTAATGAAACGTGCACGGGATAGAAAAGATTTTGATGCAAACCGAGGACATGCACCCGAGTACCCATTCGTACGAGAAATTTATAAAGTTTTATGGTGATTCTCGAGATTATATGTTTCCAAGTGAAGGAATGACTGATTGAAATTCTTAAAAAAATAATAGAATACTTCAACTGATCCCTAAGCGTGTGGTGTTTTATCTAGTTATCAACACGAAACACTTTCAACCAGGGGAAACACTGCGCGACGTTGCATTCCTGAAAACAGTTATCCACTTATTTTGATATCCTTTTTTTTGGGGTTCGTTTACGAAAAACGTGTTTTCACGAGAGAAGACACGAACGTCGATCTTGGTGCATTGTCCTCCGTTAGAATCAAAACGACGAAAAGCGATTTTAACGTAAACTGTATTTACAGTAAACTCTTAAAAGTACTTACGTGACATTCAGCGGAGCTCAATCCGTTTTAGTAAAGCATGAACAATTGACATTTGACGAGTTAACATTACATAAAGGATATAAAGAGAAAACATAGAACTACACAGTCCGTATTTGGACGTATTCAAGGAATTAAGAGTCAACGAATCACAAAAGAAAAGCACTAGACTGAATAGCGATAACGATAACTTTATTTAGTTATCCAATGCTTTAGTGGACGGTAACAAAAAGCGAAGAAAAAAAATGTATACGTTGGAGAATTCAAAAAAAAATAGTCCTACACTTGAGATTATACCACAATAGCAAGCGAAACACGAGAATTCTCAGGGACGTCTATGCGAAAAGCTGAGAATAGAGATAAAATTGTATTTTGCAAAATTAATTAAAACGTTAATAGCGAGGGATACCAAGGCGAAAATCTTCTGTCGTGAAACATGATATGGCATGGGATATATTAAAAGAAAAGAGAAAGAAAGAAACGTTACTGAAAGCAAAGATAATGTGCACAGCAAATACTGTGCGTTGTTGTCAACTAACGTTAATGTTGTTGCAACTGGCCAATCGCATCTGGGCCAGCTGTTGACTGGCTGGCGTGAGACTATTCGTTGAGCCGAATGGCGACATCATGGTGGACATCGCGCGTTTCAATTTGCTTGGCGTTTTGTTGAAGCTGAAAGCTCGGCCGACTTTCATCCTGGTCCTAGATGCGAACCTAAACATGAAAATGTCACTGTATATATTTTAATTTGTTCTGGTTTCAAAACTTTGTTAATAATTGCGACGCTAAAATTCTTGCTTTCACAAAATTGAAAAAAAAAGTAAAATAAAAAATCAAATAACGAATTAGATGATTCCGTACTGAATTGTTCGTGTCTTTCTTAAAGACATGTTTCGATCGACTAGAACTTGTTGAGAGAGCAAGAATTCATACAAACGAGGGAATATAGCAAGGTTAAGAGAAGGCAAAAGAAATTTGAAAATGCAAAATAAAACCAGTTCAAGCATACACCAGTAAGTATATCGTGCCAAAGCGAGTAACTAAAACCAAAAATATCTACGTTAAAGACATTGCGTTACTTCTTAGGTTAGGTTAGTCCATAATGGACTTCAACATGCAGTAAGATACGCCTTAGATAGAAAGCCGAATGACAGAATGATATAATAGTATCGTAGCATACTTCTTTTTTTTTTTTTTTTGGAAAATAGAAAACAAATGATTGAAACGATCCGTTTCTTGCTTGAACTGGCCCCAAAAATCCACCACTTTAAAAGCAATTTTTAACTAATTCGGTCAATTATAGTTTATTTTCTCATTGTCTTTTATTATTCAATTAAGAATCAAGAAATTTTTCATTTTACTAAAAGCGGGTAAGGGATTTTTCAAGCAAGTAAAAAAAGTAATTAGCCTGGTGCGAAAACTGACGGTAGTGGGACATGTAATGTGGTTTCACACATGCTATTCAATAGGAACACATACGGGTCCATATACTCCAGGTAAAAATTATGAAATAGGCTCCTGCAACCAAACGGGTCGTTACCCCATTATTCTTTTGTTCATCACATGCGATACGGAAAAGAGAAGAAATAATCATTAAACATAAAAATAGAATACCGACACTTTCGAGGAACGTGTAAAGATTTATCGTTTGAACCCCACCAAATCTTTAAAAAAATCCGTTCTTCATTTATATATCAACAACAGAGAACGTTCGTCGAAATTCGTATAAAGTATAGTATTTCTTTTTAATCAGGCTACTTTAATCTTTTTTCAAATGAAATAGTTACACTGGTACTTACTTAAATGCTTTGCTCAATGTGCCTAATGCTATGTCGCTAGTATCAATCTCGAGTTGATTTGAATCGAGAGTGATTAAAAAAGTATCCTGAAACCAAAAAAATTAAAAATTTACTCGTTGCAGAATGATCATGGCAATGAAGTTAATTATACCTTAAAAGTTTCATATATCTCATGACTTACCGCGTCAGCCTTACAGACAGTATTAGCCATTTGTCGACAGAGCGTCCTAAGATAATTTGTTTTATTGACCTCCTCGTCGGTTATCGTGAACGAGAACATCTTTTCCTTCAGTTCCTGGTTGCTGCGCACCATGAGGGCGAAGACTTTGTGGCACTCTGCAATAGTGGATGCATACAAACTATTGAATCAGCCCACCTTATCTCGATGCAGAAAACAAAATTTATAATAAAATCTCTTACCGTCAGTCTCACGGATATCCACGACCTTCTTGATCGTGCTCAACGACAGCATTCTGATATGCTTATACGGCTTTCCCTGGCTGAGTTTTGCAGAATGTAAACCGTTCGCCGTATTGGGGCTCTTCAAGGAGTTGAAGGCCTTCGAACGCTTCTTGCAGATTTCCAATGTGTCCGTGAATAGAAAGAGGACTAGATGATCGCCACGACCGCTGAGTGCCTCGCCCATTTCCATTACGTCGCACTTCCCAATGAATGAACGATGCGACGAGACCAAATGCGGAGGACAATTATCGATCTCATTAAAGATATCGAACATGACGAGCTGCCCTTCAGTTTTTCGCTTGTCTTCGTTAATATAAGTCATGACTTCCTTAATACTGCTGATCGACAGTTCCAGCGCGCTGTGGTCCGGGTTGTTTTTATTCGTGTGCTTAAGAATATCTTTAAGAAAATAACGAATACCCGTCTGATTATACGTTCCTCGCTTTTAATTAACCTCTACGTTAAATACAGGTATTTTTAATTACCATTTAGCAATAAGCTAATACTGGGTAGCCTCTGGACAGGTTTGATCAACAACTCCTTCAAGCTCTGCCGACCGCACTCGGGCTTGGTTTGGCAAATTTTTAAAAAGGCATGAAACCGTGGTTTATTTTGGTCGCACTGGTCGAGCATCTCCTTTGTGTTTTCGAAAAAGTTCACGTACGGTGGATATGCCTTTACCAGATCCGGGGCGTATTTTAAAAAGATATTTCCAATGCTCACGTCCTCCGCCCAGCGAGACGCACTGTAGCGAAGTTCCTCGAGCATCTTCTTGTGGACCTCGTAGATCGGCGGGAAGTTGCCAAAGATAATTTTTGCCTCTGTACTGTTTAGCAGTTCCCCGGACGTTTCTATGAGATCTTCTAATGGCGACTTGAATAACTGAGTCCAAAAGAGACAAAATTGAAGGTATCGTTCAACGCGAACCGACACGAATTCTTGTAATCTCGCTTTCCTCTGCTTTCTCAGTGTCATTAATATTCAGGTTAAACTTACCGTCATTATTGTACTCAGGATACCGACGTAGTTTGATTCCGTCTGTACGAGCTCCAGGAATACTTGATGTCGCGGTGACAGGTTCTTCCTGGACGTCTCTGTGTTAACAGCTTCTACTTCTGGAATATCTGCCGATTACCAAGAGTCCTGTTCACTGCTCGCGTCCCTCGTATGGTTGTTACGGTTAGTCGTTACACAAAAGTTATAAAGCTATCTTTCAACTTCGAGATGCTATAAATTCTCGAGGTTCTTGAGACGAGGTGATATGCCATAAATAATTCTCCATTTCACATTGAATCACCTCGCGTGTCACTTATCAAATTATATTAAGATTTCGAATTAAACTCGATAAGAAATACTATATTAGTAAATGCTTCATAAAATCTTTTGTGAAAAAAAAAAACCATAAAGGAGGAATGCGAGCCCGTTAATACTAGTTAGCATCTAAGAATTCAATATAAATTAGACTAATCGTTAAACCGCCATCGCAGATAGCATTAGGTTCATTTTCAGTAGCGTTATATAATAAAAATTTTTGCAATGCACAAATATTGATTCGATCGCGAGTAAATTAAATAAACTCGTATCTCTGATCACAATCAATAACTTACCGTCCAGCAGTTGCTTATCAGGACTGGCTGTGCAGTCAAGAAAACTTCCACTGACGCTCAGATGCCCGGCGTCGCTAATACTGGAGCGTCTTTTGTGAACTGCCGGGGAGTCAGCACCGTTTTGTACCAAACTCGACAGAGTTTCGGCCAGTCGTTTACGTTTCCGTCTCGTAGACGCTGTGCTAGGTGTCGCTGCCTGCTGACTGTCTCTTCTGGCCGAAGCAGTGGGCGACAGCACAGATTCTAAGTACTGCATGGATGAATTCGAATTTGTAGAAAGCGCTTCTTCCTTCGCATATGTCATTCTAATGGTATTTCGATAACTTACGTCTTCGAAAAGATATTCCTTCTCGTCGGCTGCTCCTTCATTTTGAACCGACGTCCAGAACCATTCAGCCTTTACTATGTGGGCCCGCACGGAGGCCAAGTCTGGTAGAGCATTTACATTAGACTCATCCACGACCTATAATAATAGTATTGTATTGAGATTAACGGTAAATATTGTATAACAAACAGTACAATCTGGACGTGAAACAATCGACATGATAAACTGTGACACATAATCCAAATGCAACAGGTTAGTTTATAAATACGTTACTGTTCACAAACGGGTGGACGGTAAACAGCAATAATTACCCCTGATTATGAATTTTCACCAAAAACTATATTCACCACTGTGACCACACAACCAGTAGAATAAATTGAACAGAATCAGAGCAAGAGTTTACAAATGTACTAAACTATCGTTTGTTCTACACGAGATAAAATTACTGTCGTTTAATTACTGAACTGTTCAATTTACTTCTAATTCCCTCACAATTAAATCCTTAAGTGATGAATTATAATACCACGATAAAAGATTTCTCCTGAGACTTCTTCGTCTTGTCGTATCCTGAAGTTTGATTTTGGATTCTGTCCAAGGAAGTGGAAGCATTGCTGGTCTTTTTCGAATCGGTGGACATTCTGGCAATTTTAGCAGGGATCGACGCGGAATTGGACTGGGATCTTTTACCTTCAGGACTCATGTGCACGTACTGTTTAGAATCCGAAGTGTGATTAGTTTCGTCAGATTTGATAATTTGCCTTAAAGCCGTACCGTAGTTTCTCTTGGGTCGCAAAATCGGCGAACCGTAAAGGAGTAAATCCTCACGGTGTCTGCATAGATTCGGTTGCGAGAAAATCTTCGCGGAACGTGTTTTATCGGGAGACGTGAATTTTGGAACAGCGAAGCAGGACTTTGACCGTTTCCAAATAACGTAACGTCGCGGTGTCACTGCTTTTTTGTTCGATTGAATAGTTCTTGACGCAGGTGACTTATTCGTCTGATCGTCTTTCGAATACTGTGACGTTGTTAAACACACCTTGCTTTCGGTGTGAATTAATTGATTAAACGGTAGCGACGTGGATCTTACATTTTTTAATTTTGACCTTGTCTCGAACATGCTCAAGCCGAAACTTCGACCAGGTTCCGACGCATCCACGTCCATTTTACTAGAAACTATAGACGCCAAATCCAATTCGGTGGACGTTACTATTAAACCGGAATTTACAGAACCCGAGTTCACAGAGTTTAATCTTGAGCCAGTTATGTCCTGGGACATTCTCGTGGACGAGGAGATATTGACTCCAGAGTCATATCGATTTGAAAGACAATCGGACGGAAAGTCTGCGTCTTCAGATTTAGTGAAATCCATGGAAATTCCAGAGTCCAGGCTAAGATCCGAAGCAACGCTGAATCTGCGTGCAATATTGTCATTCGTATATCTCGAAATGTAAGGGTGATACTGAACCGATTCCGATCGAGTGATTGATCCTGAATGGTCTGAAGTTTTATTAGGGATTGTATTGGTATAAGGATCGTAAAACGTGAAGGTGAAGGGTTCAGTCCTTAAGGAATACATTCGAGATGGGATACGAGGTCCCATGTAATTCCCGACGTCGCGGTACCGGTTGTCCGAATCGTTCACCTAAATAAATGTATTCGCAAAGTGTTGCTGTTAAACTGTCAGTCTATTCCAGTCAAGCAAGTAAAGCGGCAAGTGTCTCTTTTACACGGAAATTGTACACAACGAAAGAGCAAACTCTTAGACTTACCACATGAGTGCAGTTAGGATCATCAATCTCTGTCGATTCTCCACCTTGTTGTTGCAGAACTTCGCACATGTGCTTTTTCTCATCGTCAGGAAACCCAAAGAAGCATACCTTGGCCCCGAAGAAAGGTTTGAGCTTGTGCGTTGCAACCTGAGAGCATCAATCATTTCGTTTCACAATAGCGAGCCATATTGGTTAACTTCTTTATTAAACAATCGAAATTAATAGCACGAGTTTCGTACCAATTCCTCGTTACTGCCGTAGCTGGCAGCGTCGTCCTTAGCTTCCCACAACGTCGTCACCCAGCTAATTGACATTATCGGCACACGAAACGTTACGGCGTATCGATATTTATCGCCGCCGCAACAATTCGCCAGCAGGTGAGTTACCTTACCGCCCATTTCCTTCCGGATACTGCCACCCATACTGTGGATCATGTTGATGAGCCTTGTCTGGATAAGAATAAAAGAAAGGATATATATATATATATATGTATATATAATTTATCACCTTCAACTTCTACAAAATTCGTAACAATGTCATTTCCATTCTACCCGTCTCAAATGATCTCTTTTTCTTTTCTTCAACAAGTCAGGTAAAATGGTCTCTCGCGACGCCTAATCAAGCACAATCACTGTCCCTTATCAGTTAGCCACTCATGGCTGTTTAAACAAAGAGCCTGATAGCGAGACTATTTGAAAATAAATTAACCGTCTATAAACGGATATACTTACCAGCTCGTCTTTCTTCCGGAAACCGGTGAAGGCGACGACGATTCCCACCATTGCTTGAGTGTACATTGGTCGATTGATGCTAGGTAAAGAAGCCTTCTTGTCTGCCAGCTGCAGAAGAGCAGTAGGTCCCAGTATTCTGTTTGAATGAAAACAAAAAATATGAGTGAACTTTCACCTTGTTTTACAAGTACATATTTTTACCATAATCAAACTCACTACGTGAGAACCTGATAGGACGAATATTTACCTCGAGTCGAGGTGTGAAAATAAAAAGTTTGACAAAAAACTAGACAACAGAAACAGCTCGTGCCAAGTAGTAATGGCTACGATTACCTTGAGATAGTATAACCCGACAATGACGCGGGTATAGTGACGCTTAAAGCGTGGAACATTAAAACTACTAGGGAAGGCCACAAATAAATGTCTTGGATCAGGGTGAAAGAGAGCATCGGAGGAAGTAATGTTCGAATCAAATCTGACGACAAACCTGTGGGCACTTTTGGATAGTCCCTCGTATTCAGGTCCCTCAAATTGCTTCAAAATGAAGTACGTGCAGTAGGCAGTATCTTCCATATATTCTGCACCAGTCTCAGACTTCAATACCGGCACACTGAATTGTTGAGCTGCCGCGCCCAAAGCCGGGTCTTCTCCGGCTTCGCCGACCAGGCATATCCTCTTCTTGCGCGGAATAATCAGAGCTAATTAAAAGATACATATGTAAATAATGAATAATCACATCAAGCCATCGATATTGCGCCTCCCTATTTAACCTCATGGAATACAGTACCAAGGGCAGATACATATTGCGGGGACACGTTTAAACGATGTGATACGAGATAAAGAAAAGTTTTAGATTTGCGACGTCAACACTTTTTATGAAATACCATCGCTCTGGATATTATACAAATGCGAATAATTGTGCAACATCAATGTTTGCTTATACAGACTGTCCAAAAGACAAAACCGACCGATTGTCTGCGAGGAAGCAATGTAACTGGCGTCGCGTTTAACGGTAATGCGTTTAACGAATAATTCATTGCATTAATCATGATGCTAATTTTATTTGAGTCTGTAGAATATTCACTTTATGTTGGAACCGGAGTCATGGGAATTATGATGAGAATTGCGCTCTGTAGTACAAACCCATTTAACTGTTCTGCTGCGTTTCATGGTGAAATTTTTAGTATTTCGTAATACGCACGTAACGTGTGTATAAATTGATAGTGTATGGTTAACGAATTTTTTTCCATAATATTTATGTCTAAAAGTGGGTGTTGAAAAGTTTCTACTTAATTGAGACGGTACTTGGTGATTTATAGACTTGCTTTAATGGGAATTGCTTAAACTGTCTTTTCCTGTTGGCACTTTCAGTCCCCTTTATAGATATGCGAGCCAGAGATCATGTGCAATTCAACGTGTGACGAGTCCTGGCACATCCTTTGTCTTCTCTAAACATTTTTCTTGGATCCCTTTGCTCTTACTGACGAGATAACGTTATATGGGTAGTTTCTTTTGAACCCTTAGGAACTTATTTTTGGAATAAATTCACCCTTTACCCCTGAAGTTATAGTATTCTCCCTTTTGGAGGCTATACTTAGAGTTTGTCTAATGATTTTCCGCTTGAGGAATATACCAAAAATAAGAAGTTATTTTCAAAAATGAGAATTTTTTATGGACAGTAAGATATAGTGTTGATTTAAGAGAACCACAGGTCATCTATTTACAATTACTTGCAGCTTCTGCATGGAAAAAAATAAAAGAAATATGTAGCACAGAGTCTAATTTGTTTTTATAACTGCGAAGAACTTAATTTCCTATGCATCATCTTGTTTCTATATAATTTAAGGTAAACAAATTATGGTAATTAAATTGCATATGAATTTATCTTGATGAGTTGGTGAAAATATATACCCAGAGAGAGGAGCATATTGAATTATAATATATTAGTGATATGTACGATAAATTCTAGTGCAAAATCCATGCATACAAAATGGTAAAAGTTTTTGCATATGTGTACATAGTATACGCAACAGGATGATTCATATTCAAAGTATAGAAAATCAAATATGGTAACTTAATCTCATAAATGTCATTTTTCTTTAAGGTACTGTCAGACAAAAACTTTTCTTATGAAGTCTAATGTACTACGAGGAAGATGGGTATACGGACGATAAGGAGTCTATAGAAAACTGAAAGTGAAAGAATGTAAGCGAATCAATTCCTTATGGTAGGATAAGAATTCCTGGTGGCAAAATTATCTTGTTCAACAGATTAACTGCATACATGACTGGTATCAGTCTATCGAGATAATATCAAACTGATAACAGCTGCAGACATCACAATTGTTTCGAACAGAGTTAAATAAAATGAAACCTAAACAATTGCTTTAAAATAATGATACCATAATGAAGGAGTCCTGTTGTGCGCAGACATATTAAAAATATAAAATCAATGTAACCTCACATGTCCTAGGACAAAATATACAAGATAAAATGTATAACATTTGTAAAAATATCACGATTGGTATCCCTGACAAGATAAAAACGTAAGCAATATTACGAGTATCGAACACGCGTATCAGCAAAAAAAATAATGATATTAGTCATGAATGTTAAAATGAGAACCGTCAAGATCTTCAAGAATTCTCAAACTACGGTCAAAGTATAAAACAATGCAATAAAATACCAGATACAAAAGTCCTGAACGAAAATATTGCCGAAGCATCGGTACACAAGACAGAAGATCTGTTGGGAAGTCAGACACAGTAGGTAGGGTTAGTTCGGCAGGTGCCTCAATGGATGAAAGGTAGCAACACGCGTATCAGGTTAGAAAATGACAAAGATTTTTAGAAGATTTAGATTCAGGGGCGAGCGATGCTGCTGCCGAGACTTACGCTCGCTCCTGGCCGGCTCCTCACTATTTATATCGCTCGTACTGCTATGAACGCTTCCCTCTTCCATTTTGGCCGTTCGTTACAACATCGGTCCGTCCTCTTGGTCCTCGAGTCTCGAGTTATGGCGCGTCTCGAAACACTTTCAGGCCCGCGACCCGGCAGCCGGCACGTTTCCAGGCTCATTTAAAGTCCATCGCCGATACCAGCGGCACTCGCGCACCGAGAAAACCCACATGAATCAAACGCCAGAAACAATTCGCACGCACTCGTATTTACCAGCAGAATCACTCGACGGTGATTCGTTCCGTCTCACTTCGTTTTACCGTGATGCCTTTTCACTATCCCTGTCCCACTCGATCTCGTCAGCTCAACCTGCCATTCGTTCACTTCTTCGACAAGGTTGCCGAAAACATAACGACATTGGCTCGATTACGAATCCTTCGGTCACGTGGTGGAGTCACGTGGGAGAGAAACGGTCGACAATGCTCAAGATGGCGGCACCTCTCCTCTCGGGGACGTGGACTAACGGGAACGGGTTTATGTCACCCTTTTGGAAGAGATGACGAATCACGCGATAATAGATATCTGTTATGAATACTCTTGAAGATTACAGGTGATTTGCAACTTTAATAATTCAGTCAATTCTAAGATACTTCCTCAACACCACTGGACCGACGGGTTACGAGTTTTGCGTCACATATGGTAGCGCCACCACGTCGCAGCGTACGGAAGTAAACGATAAATTCAAATCGTTAAAGTGAAATTCGATTGTGAGACGAGTAAACGAGAAAAATAACTTTCGGTTGTGTTGTGAGAAAAATGCTGGGTCTGAGAATGAAGAGTTTATTATTTCCTTCAGAAGTCTGCACATCTGTCGCAACTCGCATGTCCATAAAATACTGTATGCGTTATACCGTTGGTATATAATTTCTTTTATGCAGAGACGTACACATATTTATGTATATAAATAATTTAGATGCTTATATATACATACATACAGTATGTGTATATATATTATGTATATAATAGCAGCGCGATCAAAACCGTGATAGACAGTTTGACGAATGGGGTCTGATATAAATTACAAACTGCGTTCATGAGGTGGCTATAATAAAAAGCGCCATGAATTGTATGCATTGTAATAAATAAACCGTGCGCCTATGTACTATATGTACATATAACTACGAATTAGTATTATCACTACTACCCAGAGTAAATCATTATAAGGAAAAACTGGAGGGAGAAAAGGGAATAGGATACAATTATGAGTCTCAAAAGAGTCTCTGGCGTACGCGTAAAATTTCTCGAAAGGATTCCGAAATTTCGAAAATGAAAAGAAATCCCAACAAATATATTTACATTACGCACTCGCTCGCACGTCCCATCTCATATATGTCAGACATTCAGGCACCGTCGGTAGATCTTGAAAAACAAAAAAGGAACTGACACCAAACAGAGTCGGGCTCTGAGGAGGGGTATTAAAAAAAGGAAAGAAATGAAAATCATTTATCCTTTCGTCGAATCTCGTTCACTTTTAATAGTAATTAAAATAAATGTAAACGCCTTAAACAATGGCGACTTATTAATCTCTCGTGATGTCGTTCCTTTGCTTTTCAACTGACAACTCGTATCTTTCCATCACATTTACATACTTCGGGGCTAAGTATAGGATGGACTCGGATAATTATTAGTAAAGATGATAAATAACTTCTTTGAAAAAAAAAAAAAAAAAAAAAAAGACGAAAAGCAACAGTAATACGGATGTTCTTTTCCGTCCCGTTCGCTTATATTTACTGTTCTGAGTCTTTTATTCTATGAAAACTGAGACGCCATAAAAATTGCGATTCAATTCGCACAAGATAAATTCAAACTGGGACAACTAATTCTAGGGAAAAGTTTGATCGAAAAGAAAAGGTATAATTACCGCGAGTCAAAGTGGTCCGAAGTTATTTATAATAGGTGGGACGAAGAAATTCTGTATTTTCGCGACGATTTTCGTTTCCGATTGCAGAACATCCAACAAGTTCCTAACACAGTTATTCTCAGTCGTAGGCATTCGCTCAGACGCACAGCGACGTAAAAGTACACTACAAACATATTCACACTTTTCTAGTCCAGTTATTCGAAACGATTAAACTTAGGACTGCAATGAAATTGCAAATTCTCTAGAAATTCTCCTCGCACCATGTTATTTGTTTGGTTTCGTTAGGCGGTGCCGTACTGCCAGTATCTGCTGCGAGTATCGTGAATAAAATAATCGAAATATGAGATATCCTAACACGAGGATCACTTGGAGTGTTGACGTTCTTCTTCGTCGTCGCTGTAGTCATCGCTCAGGTAGTGGCTATTGGGCGAGAATTCAAAGCGACCCGATTTCTTCGGCGGAGGACTGCGAACATTAATTATACATTAATTATACATTAATATATAAAAATTGCATTAACAATTAGGAGAATCACAAAGAAGTAAAACGAAAATACTGAAATTTCAAATAAGTTGAAATCTAGTTCAAACGTGATTGAACTAGGATCACGGTTAACCTGTCAACATATAACTTGTCAGTAGGTTAAATAATTTATTTACCTGCTTTGATCTTCGCCGTGATTGCTGCTATTACTGCTATTGGGACTCCCATCCCGTTTGGGACTAGCCGGTGGTGACAGGGCCTGCATTAGGCGACCTTTACTTTCGTTCCATATAGTGGACTATGGTGAGACGAGACAAACGAAAGAAAAAAAAAATATTATCAAATACCGAAATCGTAATTGTCTTATTATTCTATTAATTATCGCAATAAATCATTGGAACACTTGGTAAAGCTATTTCTCTTTATTAATGAGCGCATAAGCGATTCTCATAAGATCTACGGACCCTGACGGGTTGTAGTCTTCCCATAGAAAAGCAGGAAAGCTAGTATCAAAAGCACCGTTATCACATAAACAATACCCACCAAGCGGCCTTCTCTGCCGAAAAGAAGCAAAAACGCTTCTATGAAATCTCTTGATTTTTCTTCCCACTTGCTTATCATGTCCACGCGCTTCTCGCCAATATTTTCCATCACGCGTTTACCCTTGTCCTTCAGATCGTCAATCTTATTCTGCAATCGAAACTTCTTCTCCTGTAACATGAATTGTTAGAGAATAGTTAAAAATCTTGACAAGCACTACAAGCCACCGAATCCATTAAGAATACTGACGTTCAGAAACGATACGTTCAATTCCTTAGCACTGTAACCGCGTGCCAGATTTCTTCGCACATAGATATCGTAATCCTTGACTATCCTGGCTACGATATCCGACGTGGATACACCTTCGGTACGTTGCGTGGCTACGAACATTCCCTTTACTTTAAGAGCTGCGTAAACGTCATCGCCTTCCTCGGTCATATATGGGATATCGTCATGGGCAACGAAATCAATCTGCAATATGAAGCCAACATTTTGTTCTGACTCTGTAATGATTTAAAAAATGTCGAATTCTTTTCGGAAAAAACAAAATCATTAATTTACCTTGTGCCTAGCAAGAAAATCATCGTCCAATTCCCATGGTGCATCCCGTACCACTTCGTCCACGTATCGACAATGTCTGACAGCGTCATATCTTTCGGTATCAGTCATAACTGTCCTACCCTTTTTACTATGAGTCAATTCGTCATTGCACACTGTAAAATAAATAGGACTCCATATTCATGATTATCATTAAAACTATAAATACAATCGAAAATGCTAATGAAAACACTCATACCGTGTATTTATTTATATTACCGTCAAACAGGTTTTCATATTTACTCAATAGTTGATATGATATATCGTTAATGCTTAGATAGCCATTAATCTTTTTTAAAAAAATGATGACCTATTCAATGAGTGTATTTGCGAAAAAAATTGGAGATTAACATATCCACTTTGAATTCTTTCATTTCGCTTTGTTTCAATGGAGATCCTTTGAAAATTATACAATTAGATAATCTCCGTGTCTGCGCGCCAGTTGTTTATTTCATCATTAATTACACAATTGCAACAATTAACCATATCCGATGGCATTAAAAAAATAAAACTAATCATACAAAATTTTTTAAGACTCATTTCCTGCGATAAAAAAAATGAAAGTCAATAAATAACTTGCATCTAACTATCCTCGACTTGTCGCGTGCAGTATCACTGTCTTATCTTGACCTTTTGAACACTCCCGTATCCGGATGAGTAAAAAGAACTAATCTGACGGTGAATGTATGGACGTGAGATATATAAATGAAATATTTAAATAGATAACGAAACGGTCGTCACCATTTCTGATTTTGCGAAAAAATGTTTGAAAAAGTTCACGAAGTCCATGGGAGATACTTTTTACGGAATTAAAAAATATTAAATTAGCAGGTTCAAGATTTTCTTGTTTTCCTCCTACTACGAGGGTTACCAGTCTTGGTACTGAAGAGTGTCAACGAACGGTAAATTATTCTGTTCCCAAAAGGTCTATACAGGGCCTTAACTTACCTCCGACAATAAGATAGACGTTTGGAAAGATATTTTTAGCCTGCATCAGCTGTCGGGCATGGCCCTGATGAAATAGGTCATAAATACCGTCAGCATAGACTCTGACTCTTCTTGGAGCTGGAACAAAGCCAAGAACAATGTTACCCCGAATAGTGAACCACCATAAACCACCATAAATCATAATAAGCTCGCAGAATGAATAAAATGAGTCAGTAAAGCGTAAAAATTTACCTTTACCACTCCTGGCCATTTTCAGGGTAATCCTAGTCCGGTAATCGCATGCATCACGCTCTGCTTGGGCTTCTGGATCATCGCTGAACGGCGCTTCTTTGCAAATTGACTATAATAATTAAAGTAAAATAATTAACGTGTATAAGGAATATTAATCAACGTCGATTACTTTGCGATAAATGTTATAATAGAAGTTATAAATAAATGTACAACAGTCTGATAGATCAAATAGAAAGTGGCGTGATCGACTATCTTGCTGACAGTTTTCACTGATAATGTCTTACCAAAATTCTAGATTCGTAAATCGGTAAACCGTCCAAATTTCTTTTAAATGGTTTTAAATTAGTCCTCGGAAAGGGATTAATTTCCACTGCTAAAGCCATTTTTATAACAGATTATTCACGTTTTTACTTAATAATTTAAATACACTCTTTTGCATGACGTACACCGCAATCGCTACGATATTTATTATTTTGTTGGTAAAGTAAAAGAAAGTCTAGTTGTTTCATTCACAATTTGTACGATTTTTCCTTTTAATTGCTTATTTTTTAATAGTGGAGATTTAACTCAACAACGTTCACCGCACCGATCTTCTCTCTACGACGCTCACAGGCTAACTGCTAGAGAATCAGAAGTGACCATCCAATAAAGTGATACCACATCAAAGCTTTGCAGAACTTTGGTCAGGGGAGTTCATTACTGATGTCTGATCTTTCCCCTTGATGACCTTATGATTAACCTACCATTTTAAAGTCAATTATTGGAAAATGCCACTATTATGATTTTTCTTAAGATAATTAATGGGAAATTATAGAATTAATTGATTCTGCTAAAAAAATCGTGGAGCTTTTCGGTGTACGTAAGAAATTAGTTATTGAAAGTGAACGTTTAAACTTCCAGAATGTATTTCAAGGTTTTTTTTTGGAGCAAGTAAAAGTATTCAGCGAACCTTGAGGTACATGGCAATAATGCAAAAAAGTGTCTTATATAAAACATGTAACTTCATTTACGTTTTTTGCTTTAAAGATACATGTCGCTATATTTCATGTGGTAGTTACATTGGACTTCTTACAGCAATGTCACAGTCAGAAAGTAATGTGATTATAATTAAGGATAAAAGTTTCATAATTTATCAAGGGTTCTTTTTAAAACGAAAAGAATGTGAATGCTAGTATTTCATATATGCATAATGACAGGGATAGTTTACGCTTATTACAGATACAAAATTTGACACAGATTGGATTGATACAAAAGGGACTTATCGATAAGAAAACACGTTACTTGTAATCCATATAAGACAAACTTTAGTAGAGATAGGCAATACAAGCAATGATAAGAAATAACCCCTTTCAAAAATAGTTCAAGAGATCAATCATTTGACAGCTACATTGTGGCATCGAAAAGAATTTTTTAAATTTATAATCTTTGAAAAAATCAATGTGTTAAAAGTTAATTATAAACTGTTCTATGAGATATAACTAGTCGAAATAAAATTGATATTGCTGTACAAATATTGTACATGTGGAGTTATTAAAAAACTAATATTAGGATACTATGTCATATGAAATACTATGTTACAGACCTATTATTCAGAAAGGTAAACTACTATGTAAGGACAACAAATGACATAACACTGTACTATGTAAAGCAATGTTTACGAGCCACTACGGAGTAACCTGGTAACATGTACAAACCCTGTAATAGTAGGATTACACTGTATAAAACAGTGTATAAGGATCATTACCGGGTAAACCGGCGAATCTTCTCTGGAACAGGAAGCATTTTCTCCATTTTGGTTGTCCCCATAGCTCATAGAATTCAGCATCGTTTCGTCCCTTGCACGCTTTCTAGACATTTTTTTCAAACTTTCAACTTGTAGATATCCATGCAGTCCCTTTGGAGCTATAAAAGAAATTATGGGAGTCTTTAAATTGTAGTCAGTAGTTGCCTGTAGCGCGATGACCTACATAACTTAAAAAGAAATCAAAATTTTCGTGTTTACGCTTGAAATCCGCGAAAACGCTAATAAAATCTCAATATGTCGCAAAAGTGAAAAAAAAATAAGAGTTCAGTCTGGCAGTTTTCTGAAACGTCTATTAAAACAGGCGAAAGACCTTGTTACTATTACGTAAACGAAAAGAAAGTACAGTCAAGGAAAAAAAAAAGAAGCGATTCTCCTATATTACAGTCATTTTTATTTTTTCCTACAGAAGACCATTAAGCAATGAGTGCCACATAGAAGATATAAAGTCATTGATATCAATGAATGTTAAAGTACGAATTACTCGAAACGTATCATAAATTTAAATACAAGGATTAGCATACATTTTTCAGCATTTTCCAGACTTTCCGGTGGTAAAAACGAAATCAAGAAACAGCGTCAAACCTTTCTGATGAGATTCGCCGTGCCGGAAATTTGAGATCAGAAAGTCGTGAAACAAATTGTCAATCAACGACACGCACGGGAGAGTAGCAAGGGTAAATTATATTATCTCAAACTTATTAAAGTATTAATTTTAAAACCTCTATAGCGACGAAATAATTTTAAAAGTGGCGTGTCCCAAGAAATCAGAATTTGACGAATTTGACTGAAGTACTAAGGCAAACGCCATATTGTCAGCTGACCAGCAGACGTCGTCACGCCACATAATTTTAGACGTTTGCGCATCCTTAGTACGCAGATAATGTAAGTACCTATAGTGCAACGACGCGTAGCTTTACGACTGACTGGAAATGTTTCCTCGTTTCACATTTTTCTTTTGTAATTCATAAAAACTCATTATTTAATTATGCTTTCCTATCATTTCCACATGACACGCACGATCTCCAATTACAGTAGAACATGATATCTCAACGTTCAACATGTAAGACTGTATTTCTAATATTCGCGTAGATTCGGACATTTCACTGGAATGTATTTAGCATATTTTACATTGTACATACATACATTTCTACTTCATACTCCCGTTAGGTATTTCCACTCATTTGTACTCCATGTCCGTAGATAATACTATCTTTCCTAAATATGTCATTAACATCCTGTTTTATGACACATCATTATAAAATAAGTCAAGTACAGTAGCCCTATTAATTACCATTACCTCCTGGTATTAAGCGTAATAAAACTAAATCATTAAGTTCAACTGCACGATCAACTAAATACTCAAAATCCCCAACTACCTATTTATCGTAACGGGACTTCTGGATAAGTTTTTACGACACTGTGGCATATAAGTCATGAATCACATGGATTTCATAGTACATACTGTGACAACGACGACGATAATAACCCCTCATATTCGCGCGAGTAACTAAGCATCCTCTAAGCAACACCGATAAATGTCTTGTGAAAATGACGTAAACTTTTCATAATAGAGTTCATCAAATAATATAAAATCCATTGACTCCTCACCCTTTTTGTAAATTCCCGCAGTGTGCTCCGTGCTCTGCCGGGAAATACGTGAACTATTTTAAAGTTATCGCGAGCACGTTGACACTTCTTCACGCTTGAGTATTCCTCGTGTACACGAAAACCCGGCACTTTGCTATAATTATCTAATAAATATTCCGATAGAGAAACAGTATTTACGAATCACCAAGGTTATCAAAGTACGCGAAAACTAGACGCCGGTGTCGTGCAAGATTCGGAGCTGCCTCGCGTGAAGTCGTTTTGACAATTGCAATGGTGGAAGAACCGTACGAGACGAGAGAAGGGATGATGACGTAGATCGGATGATCTATGACGTCATAGGAGGACACGAGCACTTATATTTAAAGTGTACATAACTGTACGCTCATGCAGTTATATATTTTTCTATGAGTTTCGAATTTCAATACTTTTATATCTGCTACAAGTTTCATCTTTGCAGATGGAGCAATGGCAACTGCACTATACATATGCATACAATACATACAGTACACTGCATCCTACTCCCAACTTGCAACGTTTCATAGTTGCTTGTTAATCATGCAATGCAGCAAAATGTTGCTTATACGTACATACGTTTTTATGTCGTCGCCTAATAAGCCACCGTTGAACGTCGTATATAATCACGTATCAAGGCGATTCAGCATTTCAAAGTCCGTCGAATGATGTACTTGGCACACTATATGGAATCCGATTGAGGTTTTATATTATTGAATTACTACAAATATTATATCGCGTAGTTTTTAGCAATACGCATATCGAGTACATTGATTAAACGTTGAGTAACGTATCAGGTGGATAATCCTTTGTCATACGGCTTAGAGGGTTAATAGAGACACGAGTAAGAGTAATTAGTTAATTCTTATGCAAATATAATGACTGTAACCTTGGGATTCATAGAATTATTATAGTTGGATATTGCAGGGTACGAGTACAATCAAAACGAATTAATTACAAAGCTGAGATTTATTTTAATCAATAATAACTTTAAAATAATCTCTATATAATTATTAGATTTATATTTTTATTCGTCGATCTATCGGTATTCCCCTTTCATGCTTCCTATCTCGTAATTCTCATATGATTCATCAAGTAGTTCTTTTTCTTACTCGCACAAGTCATTACGATGTCTCTTAATTTTCCATCGTCTGTATTACTTGGGTACGATTAAAAATGCTCTTGGCGACAATGTCGCCCTCGCGAAATTTTCAAATGTCGCGTGCGGCGCTTCACAAAAACATTCCTACTTTCTCATATATATTTACAAAAGAAAATACTCCTCGCCCTCCCTTCTCTTCTTGACATCGATATTGGCCACTTTTTTTTTCGCTAAAGGGATATAAAAAATCCCGTCACGACAAACAGGCAACAAATCGTCAGTGGGTTTATGCACGGCACATTATTCATTTCTTTCCTGTTTTGTTTAGTTAGTAAGACAAATAATCATTGATTCCTTTCGAGGCTACACATTATGTTTGCTCTTTCCCCTTTTCGTTCGTCTTATGCTTTTTCTTTCTCATAGTCTTAATGTAGTAGCAAATTGTGTTACAATTAATTATCATATATAAATAAATAGCAACGAGAACAGGTTCATTGTTAGATAAAGAACTAAGAAATATAATGACGAAGAACAGTGCATTCGTGTTCCGATGTTTCTTTCTTTTTTTTTTAATTATTTAAAACAAAAATAAGAAAAAAAAAGTATAGAGAAACATTATTGTGTAATGTCCTTGTCTTATCTTGATCGTGACTGTCCGTTGAGTTCTTTTATTACACAGTGCTCATTGAGGAGAGAAGTTCGAATTTTGCACTGGAGTTGCGAGGGAATTAGTTTTGTTTATAAAATAAAAAGATAAAAATAAAGAATGTACCCACGTAACTCTAGTGCGCTATTCAAAAACATCTCAGGGCAATGCAATTATAATCCTGTCTAGCTCTCAACACTGCAATATTATCGATTATTACCATTAAATAACATTTATTGTACCTAAATTTAATAATAAAATACCTAAATCACAATGTCATGCCGCCATCCGATGGCAATGAGCTGGTGGCTTTTTCCAGTCTATTTGCTTTAGCTTCTTTCCTACTGATTCGTCGTTACGTGGAAATGATCTCGTTGGTGGTGGTCGTGGTAGTAGAGTAATAGTAGTACTAGTACTAATAATATAATAATAATAATAATAATAATAATAATGAGAGTTCTCGTGATTTTCTTAATGACAATTAAATCGACCCACTTGGTGCTCGCAAATATTAAAATTCGCGAATGAAAGTCCAGTTAATTGTTCTGGCGAGCTGTCGAGTGAGCATATTTTCCAGTTTGCTTGATTTTTTTTTTTCGAAAGACGGTAAGAAAGGTCTGGCTTCGGTAACAACGTTCAGTACGTATAAATAAGTCAAAGAATTTTTTTTAAGATGAAAAACGAGCGACCAGCCAAAAAATTTACAAGAAAATAATTGTTCCGTAACGAGTCAAAAATGTGATCGTGCAGCTTTGCAACATTATCGAAAAATAGTCACTTAACGTCAGCGGCAAACAAAGAAATTGCATTCGATTATTTATATATACGTATATATATATATTTTTCTTTTCAATTGATTCTGCTGCTGGCCTTTCTTGGCTGGCTCGTGTCGATTACGGTAGTTATTATCCTTTTTTTTTGGGTTCTTTTCCTTCCTTTCGTTCTATTTCTTTTTTCTGTCTAGCTACCTAAGAGGTCTCTCGGTTTCCGGTTTTCGCTCATTAGACTTGAGGCTTTCCAGCTTTAATTTAGGATCACCAAATCATTTCGATCTTACGCTGTTAAAATTCTTCGTGTTGAGGCTAGTTTGATGGCTGAGTGCTGAGAGCCTCGTGTAATGCTTGTTGTTGGTCTGATGTTAATGAATTTATACACACTTGGAATATCGACTCGTTGCTCTGAAATAAAGATAAGAAAAAAGTTTTTATATTGTAAAACAGCAAAACATATACTTTGAAACTCTCTACTATATTATATGGCTATCCTTACCTGTATTTGCCTAACGATACTCAGGATTCTGTTCATAACCGGATTATCAGCAGGGACAGCGTCCTTGAAAAATGCTTCAGCAAAAAAGCTTATAAGTCGCGGTAAATTCGCGTTATTCGGTCCTAAAACTGCGGGATGATTGGCCTCTATTAGGTCGCACAAATAACCGTAAACGTGAGGCGCCTCGTCCTCATCTTCTACCACTGGCAACCAGGACAACCTTTTGAAAAAGTAATAAGTATTAAGTATTACAAGAATTAACAAATTCGTAAATTGTCATAAATACCAAAGTTACATATAACATAGTAGTATAAGATTGACTTGCCAGTGTGGAAGCATCTCGTCGACGTTGATAGCTTTGTTGTTGTATTTGAGAATTTTTGTAACAGCCGAAATAGCATTTTCTGTGGGATTCACATTCTCTGGTGATCTTGACTCGGGATCATTAATGACTTCCATGAGTCGCGGTAGTGCTTCTGCGCAGGCCTGAGCGAAAGCTTCACCTCCAAATTGTCCTAGAACACCGCATCCATATGCCGCGGCTTGTCTGACTTCCGCGGATTTGTCAGAAACGTATTGTATCATAGGCCTCAGGAAGAACTCTTGATACTTGGCGCATTCCGGACCACCGTACTCGATAACGTCGTCAAATACACACAATGCCCATTGATGATCTGACCATGAGCGTTCCGGTGCGAGTAACTTGACAAAATGTCCGCATATCTGATCGAAGAATGGGAAGAAGGCAGACTTATGCGTGATAAAAAGTGCGTGAAGAATGTCGGCTATCTTGGTGAGGGTATAAATGTCCTCGTTGTCCTCTTCCGCCAACTGTTCTTCGACAACCTCATCGTAGTCCTCATCCTTGCGCTTTTCCAGCCTCGCTACAGCACGCTCGAAGTGTTCATTTAGAAGTTTGTCCAGGATACGAAGAAGCTCAGCCATCGGCTGAGCACCTAGACAACCGGCGCCTAAGGTTTCTATGCACTTCGCTAGCGAGTACAACAACTCCAGCAACACTTCCGATTCCGGTTCTGTGTCTATGGCTTTGAGAAGTTCTGGACAAATATAGAGCCACATGCCCTCTAGGTACTGCGGTCCTGCGAAAAATAACTTTGATATTTAAAAAAGAATCGTCTCCTTCGACCACTGCCAATTCTCATCGCATTTAATGCATCTTTAGATAAATGTATATCAGACGTACCTTTGATTTTTGCGCAGTCCAATAAACAAGGAAGACTCTCCGCAGCAGCTGTTCTGACACCATCGTGGAAATAAAACTTGAGCATTGGTACCATAAGTCGCACGACTTCCTCAGCGTAATCCGCAAAACCTTCCTTGAGTTCTCGTGCGTAACAAACAAGCATTTCGCATGCTGAAGCTTTGTCTTCCAATCCGGCTGTTTTAATGCCGAAATTCTGTTGCTCCCCGAGGGACACGAATTGCCAATCCAGATCACCCTCAACGCCTTCCATGTCTTCGTTGTCCAGCAGCGCTACTTCTGGCTTCATGGCAGCTGTGCGCAACACTGGACCCATTACTAGTGGCAAATACTGTTCAAATTGTTTGCCTAAAAATGAATAGTTCGTTAGTTTATTTATTCAAGATGTTTTTATTTTATTCCTCGTGTCAATGGACTTACCCAAAATTTTACAAATTCTAGCCCAGGCCGAAATCAGGTAACTGGTCTGTGGATCATCATCAGGCAGGTCACCTTCTGTGTGAGTCTTGAGCAACATATCCATAACTTCACTGGCATCCGTGATAAACTAAATAATACACAATTATTATTCTTTTTGAAGTTCACAGTTAAACCTAGCATGGTAAGATAGCATCACTTGCGACGCCAGCTACATTTTAACTACACGTATACAAATTTTGCCTCACTGTTCTAGGGTTAAAATACATTCCAATTCATACCTTTTCGGGACCAACAGCCAATCCAATTAAACTAACACACTCAATAGTCTTTCCACGCAGCATTTTATGTTCCTGCTGATTTGCATTCTGTATAATATACTTGAGACAAGGCATTAGGCGGTCATAATAAGTAACAAATTGCTCCTCGCAAGTATCAGCGACAGATGCAATAGTAGTAACAACCTGAAAAAAAAATTAAATAAGATTCAGGAATATTTGAAAATGAGAATGAACACGGTAACACACCTGTTCGAGTACTAATTTGGTTCCCTTCTCTACGAGCTCTTGAAATTTTGCTGTAAGGATGGATTCAAGTTTAGCCATAATGCCGTCAAGATATGGCGTGAGAATATTCTTGGGACAATCCTCGCTGAAGTTCACCAGTGCGGCACCCGCATGAGCTTGGACTCTTGGATTAGCATTGTCATCCAAAACCATAAGAAGTCCGGGAATGACTTTGTCATGAAACTTTTTTTCAAAAATTGGTGCAAAGTCGCTGGACATTTGACCAACTGCGTTACAGGCTGCGTAACGTACCCGTGGATGCTGTCACAGAAGAGATTTCCATGTTATTCCTGTATTGATGTGATCTCAGATAATTGAAATTTTAATAAAATAATACTGTGCGTTCCTATACTAAGACCGAGTTTCAGAAAACGAAAACACGCTCAACTCTCAAGGAACTTCTGGTAAGGGGTTCTAACATTTGATCTATCAGAACGATGAAAAAACGAAGAACAAATCTTGCCAGATTTCCTTTGTCATCAGTGTAACGCTGACTGTTTCAGAATACGAATCAGACTGCTGACTCACCGATGACTAATGAAAATTAAATTGAGCAGATAAAATCATGAAAAATATATTTAAAAATATAACTCACTGGATCTTGCAAGTATTGTATAACACCTTCCATTATTTGTGGAAGAATAGCCTCCATTTGTTTATGACAACCTTCGCCAACTGCTGATATAGCCATAAGCGCAGCATATCTGATAACAATTTTAAAAGATTCAAATAAGTACTGCTAATTTAATAAAAAATTCTCTGTTATTGATACTAAATGCAAAAAAGGCATTGTTTGTTCCATCACAAAGGTTATGCTGCACACAGCATAACCAACTCTCTGGAACATCTTGTAAGGGCCTTGAAGTCCGAAGTAGTCAGAACGACTACTTGGAAAGAGGTGTCCTTACAAGTTTTCTCTGTCACAAGTGTAACGCTGTCCAATTCATGTGGAAACTGTGACAGCTGACTATCTTGTGACACAAGTTTTAGTTGGATAAAAAAAATTCTTACCTATATTTCCAGTCACTGTTGCTTAACATAGTAGGTATGTTCTGTACGATTTGCGGTAGCATAGTTTTCCCACCTAGGCCGCATGCAAGTCGATCCAGTGCACTTTCAGCGACCACGTTGTTGCTATCGTTATCCTCTTCAATTAATTCATCTGACACACTCCATTCCTCGTCTTCTTCAAGATCTGTCATCATCTTTAGGACCAATGGCACCAGAGACACTATATACTTTCCGCCCACTTTGCGTACCATTGCAGGTGCGGTTTCCGCCAGCGTTACCAACACCTCCAATGCCAACTGACGCCACGAATCACCCATTTCTTCATTCGAGAATATCTTCATGCACATTTCCATGATATTCTCTAATTGTGGACGTAAGAATTTCGGCGTCGATTCAGCCAAATCTATTAGAACTTTTAAGAGTGCCTCGTCCTCTTGTTTCTCTACGGATTGAGCAGTGACTTGCACTACCGCTGGTAACAATTCCGAAAAATGCTTTTGTATATTGGTTTCTTTGTCGTGGAGCATTATGAATGCTCCGATTGCACGTACTGCTTGAAGTCTGACCTATTGACAAGAGTTATTATTTACTACAAACGTATCTCTATGGAATTTTGCTGTTTTTATCTGTTCGCCCCGTATCTGTCTGCAAATTAATGCTTCGCAAATTACAGTCATCAGAGAGCGATTTAATTTTTTTTAATCTAGGGTTTACTCGTGACGATTGATTTATAATCTTTATTTATCAATCGTGTATCAGTCTCCCGGTTTTTTAATCTCCGCGTTTGAAATACAAAGATACTCACTTCGTAATTGGCATTGTCCAACACTGATTGCTGGAGCATCTGTTTGATGAGGTCCAGATAGTTGGCTTGTTGATTTCCAAAAACTCCTGGGACGGAACTGTAAACGGTTGAATTAGAAAATGCAGGCATTAGAAAGTAATCGTGTAATATAAAAAAATACAAAACGTATCATTGTTGAATCTACTTACGTAAACATACGGAGGGCACTCTCTTTAAGAGCTGGCAAAGGACCGTTTGCACACTGAAATAGGAATTGCAGAAATTCCGGCCACTGATTGTTGCCATCCTCATCTATGAGATTGCGAGCGACTTCGGCGGCGACCTCGCACACCTTGCGACGAATGGAGTCTGTCTGTTCGGTTTGCACTGATAGCAGAATCTGCTCTTTTAGCTGAATCTGAGCCTCTGGTGGTATCTAAATAAAAAAAAAAAAGACGATTGGCATCTTTGAAAAAATTACATTTCAGTGTAAATTGTAAAGAATCGTGAAAGTAGAGAGTATAGATGATTTTTTGTCATAGTTGTAATGTCAGAGGATTTTAAAAAGTTACTAATACTTTTTGTTGTTTCAGCTTTGAAATACTTTATCCAGCATCGCACAAAAGATATTAGAATAAAGATGCTTGCAATATTTTAACAACCTGATATAAAGCATGTGCATGCGTAATTTAAAAAAAAAAAATTCCAAATTATAACATATAGCACTTGCATTATATCCTATTTCTGTAATTTAAATTATTCAAGTGAGACTATCAGTGACAGGTCATAAGTCACTAGACTTTGACTTATCTTACATGTACCGTCTTTATAATTTGCAGACCAAAATCATTTCGTTAGTTACTACAGATAATGTGAACTAAATGTCCCATTTACCTTAGGATAAAAATCCATAAATTCTGAGGAGAATAAACGTCTTAAGAGGACTGCAGCCATTGCACGCATTTCCTCTGCAAGTGTAGCATTGCATATTGACCCGAGCAAAAAGGTCACCTTGCTTTCCACTGAGAGGTTATTATATGCTTCCTAAAACAGATACATTAAAATCACAAATTTGCACAGTCATTGTCATGTACGTTTATAGCTATCACAACTATGATATACGATCAGATTCTCTGAATCTTCAAAGGTCAAAAAATGCAAGATTAATCATATACAAAAAAATTCAATCCCAAAATAACTTTAACTCTAAAATAACCATTGCACGATAGAGACAGTTAATCAAATGCTTCACGTAAATAATTATTCTGAAATGAAAAAGCACCAAAGAACCAGCAGTGTTTGAGAAAACCTATAAATTTCAGTAAACTAACAGGGCGTAGACATAAAAAAATGCGATAGTTGCCAAATGGCAATGTTATATAGGTATAGACACGTGCTAGAATAATGCGCTACAAGGGCAATCCGCATAGATACGTGAGGTACCAGAAGGAAGTCTCGATGGCACGTGGATAAATTTCTTTAGGTACACCTTCAGTTTACTCGTGGAAAAAAAAGGGAGAAAAACCCGCGTGCTCCGAAAAGGGCGGAGCCCTTTAAAATTCGCGGGCATTTCAGAATAGGGTCTGGTATAGCTAGTGGTAAATTTTCACCGGGTCCCCTTGAAAATCGGGGTTCGCAGGGCCCGGAGCAAGGTTTGGCGGGCCGCGTGCCACGCGACACCATTTTGGCATTTGGCTTCGTCCTTCGAAGCACCTGTCATCATCAATTAACGTATAAATTACGGGTAGAAGCAATGCGCGATGTACCGGCCATTTTTTTCTTCGGACCAAGCATGGAATAAATCACGTACATTCTTCGAGAAAAGTGCGTGGCTCGTAGAAGCTCCGCGTGCCAGCTCTGACAACACGTTGGCAGCGTGTTCGGGAGCAGCAGCATTTTCCCCCAGAGGATTGTCGCGCTTCTTCGTGACGTTTTATTTGGATTATGATATTAAGTGAGTCCTGATTTATTTACGTACCTCCGCTTGGATGCGGACATCGTTATCCGTGCTGAGAAGTGTTTTTAAGAGCTGTTGAAACTGGTCAAGGTCTGCCGCCATTGTCGCCGAACGAATGAAACCCCTGCGCACACTCTAATGTATCGTTCGTCATTTACCCTAGGCAATAAAATAACGGGAAAGTCCCTGGAAAATAGCGACATCTTTGTCGCAGCCATCATGAGTTCGAAAAATTTGGAGGGAAAAGTTTACTTTTCCAAATTTATGATTAACAATGTATCAGAACTCCTTCTAATAAATTATAAATCATTGGAGTTATATGTTTATCAGTATCATTAATTAATATATCTTATTTCTTGTTAATTCAAGCAATTTGCATTATGCCATAGATCATATTAATTATAGGTTGGAAAATACAATATACCAGCCAGAGACGAGTAGGGAGATGCACAACGCACTGGTTTTAGGCGATACCAAAAGCATGGCGCTAAATCGTAGCGGCGAGTCCGGGAGGTAGGATTTCGTGATCATCGCCTCTGTCAATGTTACAGAATCCGTGTAGCCGCGCAGGCCATGTTCATCGTTCCAGCCGACATTGCAGTCAGTGTGACACGGATGATTACTCGGTGGTAGGGAAAAAGGTGCCGCCCCTCACAATCGTTATCAACAAGCAGGCGAGCAGCAAGATCTTCCTTTCAATCGAACCCTGAATGTTTGTATGGACGTAATGCGCAAGCAAATGTGTATATTCAAATAAATTTCAAAGTTATAAAAAATGCATAGAAATATTGGTTTTCACTCTTCACCTCTTACCATGCCGAAAATGGACATTAAAAAATGAATGACGAAATTCGTTGGTAAATGAAACGACTGAGAAAAGTTCAAAGAGTAATTTTAAGGTATCATAGATAAAAATCTATAATAAATGTAATCTGATATTGGATGAGCGTCGTGACTGACTGTCAGTCGGTAGCCTGCCGAGATACAACGCTGCCGATTACGGGTTTGATCCTCCATGAGAAACTCCTTCTTCATCTTTTTTTTTCATTTTACTACAAAAATTATTCAAGGTTTCCTCTCTTTTAACCTTTCTCGGTTGCCCAAACTTTATTTTAAGTTTATATAAAATATTTTTAAAAAAAAGGTCTCATCGGGATCGTACCCGCACTGTATGAATTCTGAGCAGGCATTGCTACATACTTATCTTAAATTTAAAGAAAAACTGTGAGGGGGCAAACGATGATACGCAATGGAGATTTACTAGAAAAAAAAACTCTTTCGAATGGGACTAATTGGAACAGTGTGGAAGCGATACTTTTTCGAAGAACTAAAAAAAACGGCATTTTCGCGCTGCACTTGCTACTTACTTGTCTTGAATTTAAAGAAAAACTGTGAGGGAGCAAACGATGAAACGCAATAGAGATGTACTCACCGGAGCTGGTGCAGCTGATCCGTGAATGCCGAGAACTGCATCCAAGAGACACTCAGGTGGACACTGCACTAGAGCACAGCACTGCACTTCCGGAACACTCACAGAAATTCCACCGAATTGTTCGAATGTCGCGAGAGCAACGCGAAAAGTACACGAGCGAGAACTTGGTATACCGTATCGAAACACGGCTAGAAAAACTATCAACAGATAGCACGGAAGCGCGAGGCAGTTCGTGACACCCCGTTCAGTGCCCCGAGACAGACTGCTTTGGCAGTAGCCAAATTCGGGAACTAATCATTTTGATCATCTGATTGGTCGAGATCCTTATAGCGGTTAACTCTTCCATCTCCCTCAAGTCGTCCCTTTAAGCTACATCGAGAGTGTTCTTTAGCGAGTGGGTACGTAACTTTTGGAGATCATCCACGGCCGCTTCCCCAAGGCATCGGGCGACAGCTGGGCAACCCTTTCCTACCTCGGGTCAGGGGATTTCTCCTCTGCCCTTAACCATATCAAAACTTTATCTTCGCCCGCTCTACAACCCTTTGCCCATCTCCAGCAGGTCGCCGGTATCTCACCCGGGCTTCTGCCGGTCCGTGGAGACGTCTCCGTCGGGTACTCTCCTTTGCCGGACAACTCTGTACGTCGAGACTATCTGCCCACGGCAGATTCGAGCACCTCGACCTCAACTAAACAATAACGAAATCTTACGATAGCATTGGCGTAACTATACGAATCAACCCGAGAGCGCAGTTTCTGAGCAGGGAGGTGACTCGAAGGGAATCAGAAAGGGAGAGCGTTATCTGTATCGGTAGTCGGAGTGGCCTTGTGACCGTGAATCGAAAAATCACGTCACAAAGCTTACCCATGTGCCAACGTATAAGTACATCGTTCAAAGGGTTGCTCCGGAAACCAGCGGTAAGTTGCGGAGAACCTCTGCCGGACAGGCTACACGTTCGTGATCACGTTTAGCTCGGCTGCGATGGGATTCGCATTGTCGACGGAGGCGATGATCACGAAATCCTACTCCGGGACTCGCCGCTACGATTTAGCGCCATTCTTTTGGTATCGCCTAAATCCGAAGCATTATGCATCTCCCTACTTATCCCTGTACCAGCCTAGGGAATTGTCACGGAGTCTGCGCAATCGGATAATAAAATTGTCCAGAATGAAATTATCGAGCGTTATCAAGACGCATGCGTTTTTGACATATATACTTAAGAATTTTTCTTAGTACGTACTGGACACGGCAATGGAAAGGATGGGATTATTGAGGAAGGTACATACTGTAATGTAAAACAGCTCTGTAATGTTCCCTTTAGAAATCTATAATTTCTAAATATTTCAGAATGCGTAATTAATCGACCAGATAAGATTGGCATGCATATTTATTTTCTAGAGGATGGTATATCCAGTTCCAGTTGACATGAACGACATGCTTTCCAATAAAATAAAAACTAGTTCCTGGTGCGAAGGCAATTTAGATACTCAACGTAACTCCAGTCATATCATTGTTCCAGGTATTTTTTCAATTTGAAAATTGATTTCTTGGGTTCAACAATGGACCTTAAAAGATTCAGTAAACATAGATACCGTTATTCTTTTTGTAACGTGCGTCAAAACATGGCGGCCGATTTAAAAATACCAGAAAAATAGTTTAAATATTGTATATGTTATATTTCAAGGAATATTGCATCAAGGTCAATCAATAAATAAAATCTATACATCTGAAAACGAGGAATTAGGAATGCCAGAAAAGAACAACGAAGTTTCAAAGGAAGTTCAAGGGCTTGGAAAGTTTTCTGACACTTGCAGCGGCAACAATGCGTACATGTTTGTAAAATCGTTCAGTTATATTAATTTCCTCAATGAGGGAAGTCTTAGTTTTAAAAACTGGAAATATTTAATTACCATTGTCTAGATTAAACTCTGACGGACATCGTTTCATACAAGAAAGAATACAGAATCTTGTTCAAGCATTCACCGACAGGGCACAACGAATACGTAGACGTCTGGATATGCCGCCGACTCCATCTACACCTAGTAGTGATCAAGGTAAACCAAATATTGTAAAAGAAGATAAATTTTTAAGGAAAAAAAAATATTTATCCACAGGTGATCATGATACAGTTGTACAGCCGATTCAGCCTATCAATATTTCGCCATCCGAGGGGCGTACAAAGAATTCAGATAATGGTAGCAAAAGAATCAGCTGTAATAAATGCATCGATCCTCAAAGTACACATACTATATAGATTTCATTTTGAAATTCGAATTAACATATATTAAATGAAGCGTTCTTTAAAATAGGCTATACCTATATTTATTGGTTACTGACGCTAACTTTATGCTTTGCGTATAACTGCTTCGTAATTCCATTGAGAAGCACTTTTCCTTGTCAGAATTCCGAAAATACACACATATGGATGACTTGTGATTATTTGGCGGATATGTGTTACTTGATAGACATAATATTGATACGACCACGCGTTATGTATTTGGAAGATGGTTTTTGGGTAAACGATCCAAAATTAACACGAAAAAATTATATGCGAAAATGGCAATTTAAGGTAATGTTTTCACTAATAGGTCTTTGGTCTAATTTCATTAGATTTAACAAATGTTTTTGATAATTTAAAAAATGTCCAATCAGATGGATATACTGTCTCTACTTCCATTGGATCTTTTATATTTAATATATGGTTATGAGCAAACTCTGTTACGCATGCCGCGTTTCTTAAAGGTATTCATCGCAAATTAAAATATAATTTCACAAGAATTTTCTACAATATTAATTACACAAGCATCTCTCTTAAAAAAAAGGTTCAGACATTTTGGGAATTGTATAATCGTATGGATAGTGTGCTATCCAATCCACACGTAGTTCGTATAGCACGAACTTTATCATATATGATTTATTTAATACACATTAATGCCTGTGCCTATTACGCCTTTTCGACTTGGGAAGGACTTGGCAGCAATGGATGGGTTTTCAATGGGATCGGAAGCGCGTAAGTCAGAACAAGACGATCTGATGGATTAAAGAGTAAAATGAAGCAGAATAAGCAGGTGCGTAATTATATTTCAGGTACATACGTTGCTTTTATTTTGCCACAAAGACGGCAACGTCCATTGGAAAAAATCCAAAGCCAGAAAACGAATACGAGTATCTGTTTATGACCGCCAGCTGGTTAATGGGAGTTTTTGTCTTTGCTCTGCTCATAGGACAAGTTCGTAATCAAATTTATATTTTGAAAAAAAACTTGTAGAACTATTGTGATCTTAATTTCAATTTTTATATCACAGATACGTGATATCATCACGACAGCCACTTATACCAGAAGCGAATATCGCAAACTGGTCGATGAGACTTTGGAGCACATGAGGCGATTAGGTTTGCCACAAAAGCTTCAAGAGCGTGTGAAGTTATGGTTTACGTTTACATGGGAACAGCATCATACATTAGGTGTGTAGAATTATGAATAAAATACTAGTATTTGGAGAAATAAATACAAATTTTCTTTTATTTCAGACGAAAGTCGCATACTGGACTCATTACCGATCAAGATGAAGACAGACGTTGCTATTAATGTTCATATACAAACTTTAGGCAAGGTTCAACTTTTTCATGATTGTGACGAGGCTCTTTTACGTGAATTGGTATTGAAATTGAGACCAGTCATTTATCTACCTGGGGATACTGTATGTCGAAAGGTTTGCCCATGTCTTATACATAGTGAATGCGTTAATATCTGTAATTAATTTCTTTCTTGACTACTTCAATTTATCAGGGTGAAGTTGGCAAGGAGATGTATATAGTGAAGACTGGCCAGGTACAAGTATTAGGAGGTCCTGACGATAACGAAGTTCTGGCGACGCTAACCGAAGGTTCTGTTTTTGGTGAAATTAGTCTACTGGCTATTAACGGTGGTAATCGAAGAACTGCAACTGTTCGTTCCCGAGGATTTTCAAATCTCTTTGTACTGAGCAAAGGCGATTTGAACGAAGCAATACAGCATTATCCGGATGCCCAACAAATTTTACGAAAAAAAGCCAGGTGATACACTGATTGAGTTAGCGAGAAAAATATGTAGTTATTGGTATAAATATCTTTTTAATTCTTCCAGATCCTTGATGAGACGAAACGCAGCGAGAGAAAGTCGTATCAAGGAGCTGGAGACAGAAGTCATTAAGCTGAAGCAAGCAACGTCGGAAACACCACGTTTATTGAAAACCGTGCTACAAGTAATTTCCAAAAAAAATCTGTGCACTCAGGATATTTGTAATCTGATTAATTTCAGATTGTATCCGAGAATTCTATGACGGCGCATCTAATGAAGCATGGCTCCCAACGCAGGACTTCTAAAAACAACAAAGAGGAATCGAATAATCAGTCTAGTAATTTAACAAACATCCAACCGATTGAACCATCGAAAAATTCTGTACAGTCTTATCTCCGAGTGCCTTTGGTAATTGGTTATTGTTAGAAAATTAATAATGGTTCAAAACTTTCTTATTTTCTTTTTTACAACAAATAAATTTTATTCAGGTTCACTCTATGAAAGTCAATGCAAGACTAAGCAGACCTAACAAGGTAGGCTGTGTTTCTCAGCCAGTGACTTCCGGTTTTCATGAAAACTTCACAACTAAGGAATTGATTAATAAAGATCGACTGGTACGCAAAGCAGCATCTGAACCGTGCCTTAGTCCAGATGACCTCAATACATTTCAGTGCACTGTAACGGTGCACCAGGAGATGCACTGAATTATTCTCTAAGTTCGTGAGAGTAGTAGTGGACCAATGAGAGTAAGCTTACAAAATCAATATTTTACAAACAAAAATGAAAGTATACAGTAAGTGTATTGTTTGAGCAATGAAATTAATCACTAGGTAATATTGAATAAAATATATATTTTATAAGAAAAAACCACTGACGTAATAATCGTACTTCCTACAAAATAAAGTAATGCTCGTAGCGAATCACCCGGTAGATCAAAGAATATAGATATTAAAGATATCGCGGCACGCGAGCAGCATTTCGCCTTCATTTATTCCCGTATCGATTAATAATTATACCATTGAAATGTTAAATCGAAGTTATGCTCGGCCTCCACAAGTAAATTTACTTGAGACATTACAAGAAGATTGATCATGACGTTCATAAATAAGTAAAAGAAAAGTCATAAATCATAATAAAAATTTATAAAACTATTCCAAAGACGTAGTATAACACCCAAGCAAATTATATTAAGACCAACTATAAAAGTAAATTAAAAGTTTTACGTATCCATCGATACCTGGATATTTTTTTAATCCAAGCGATACACGTCACTTCAAAGCAGTATAATCAAAGTAAAATGTATAGATACATCAAAAGGACTTCATACTATTTAAAAGCAAAATAGACAGGACGTGAACCGATTAGTGTAATCTAAAGAAATAATCACAAAGCGTATAAATACTCGAATATAATTTACGACCCATGTTCGGGGTCACGAAGGTCTGTAATGGCTGGTTACTCTGAGGTATATTTAGGCGAGGGGGTGTGGTTGGGGTGCGGGGAAGGGACTATTAGTTAATTGGTAGGCGGAACTTGGTCTAAGTAAGCAGCCATGAGCTTGCGCGCTTCAGCGTTCTTGCCTTTGTGCTTTCTTTGCAACTTCCTTGAGTTTCGCCGATGCCCGAGCGTCGCCGTTATCTTCAACTCGGTGCAGTAGACGTGGACGCAATTTCAAACCGTCGCAAGACCCATTAGCAAGACTTTGGATTTTTGGAGTTTTTTTTTGGGGAGTTTAAGCCATGGTTTCCAAACAGAGAAAGAAGGGAAAACCAAGAATAAACGTTACAACTATGGAAACGAAACTACGCGTGGACGAAGCGATGGGACATTTGAAAAATGGAAATTATTCTAGAGCGATGATCTCTTACAATCAGGTAACACTTCTTGAACGTTTTATTAATAATCTATTGAGATTCTATCAGCAGAGAAACTTTTTTGATTAATCAGCGACAAGTGATAAAACTATTTATAATTAAATTAAAATTATTCCTTCTTCTGTTCAAGTGGAATTTTTTGTATACATATATTAAATGCCATTTTGATTATTGTCACTGTGAAGGTTTGCGCATGATTAGCAGTTTGATTATACATACATATATCAAGGGTGCTTCTATGATAATGAAGTTGTCAACAGGTGTCACTCTCGTCCAGAATGCATTTAACTCTTTGCGGACGGAACACTCCGACGCGCGAGTGTCCGCCTGTACGGGGAGTCTTGGGAGTACCTCGTGGGAAAGCAGTATACGCATGAAGATTCGTTTGTAACGCTTATAAATTTTGCACTACATAAACAAACCTTTGCTAAATGATTTACAAGAGATCTATTAGCAGAGAACATGTTCTCTCTGTCTACTGTCCGCAGACACACGACGAGAACGGTAAAAGCGTTTTGGGCTGCTGTCCGCAGACAGCTGTCTACAAAGGGTTAACACTCCCTGTGTGTCTTAAACGCAAGATCCATCAAGAGACTAGTCCATTGAAGGAATTCAGCTGGATTACTATCTGGAAATGAAATGAATAAAATTAATAATTTTCATATTTACAGGATTAATCAATTATGAAAATTATCAATCAAATTTAAAGAGCGTGATTTGATGTAGAACACCTATAGCAGGAAGGGTATCTTATACATGTTTTTGGACAAGAACTATATCTGTCTTTCTCTTATCCATGTAAATGCCCATAAGTCCATCTCTGTCGCACTCGCAGAGGGTATAGAAAATCTTCAAAACAAAAGGATTTCTATCGAAGCAGCATCTCCGTTGCTCCTAACGAGACGCTCTTTATATCATCAGCCATTCACGTGATATGATAGTGAAATAGAGCAAAAAAATATTTTTTCTAAAAAAAATAAAATTGCTTCCGCAGGTGTATTCCTACGGAGCACGTGAGTGTCGGGGATGCGTGTGATACGTGCCGGGGGTTGCACCTCAGGGTGGTGGAGGTTCTCCTACCGTGACGTGTTGTTGACGTTACCAGGGGCAACCTTCCACCTTTCCAGGTGTCGATATCCACACATCCTCCGCACCAGAGTCACCCGTACACCTACGGCAACCTTCGACCTTCTAAGGTTAGCAAGTAGTATCGCACTCCTGCTAATCAGCGAATACCTGAATTCCGTGATAAGGTGTACCTGAACTTTGTAGTACGTGATAATCTCTATGGTGAAATCACTTGACTTGCTTGAACCTCTGACCTTCTGCGTGTGAAGACACCTCATCACACTCTGGCACCATCGACCGGACGTATTTGCTGGCTGGCACAAAATGTCGGTGGATCCTGAAAATAACACCAAGGACGCTATAAATATGGTTCAGGATGCAGCAAGCTTGCAAGCTTCGGATATCCTTAAGCCTACGTTGCAGGATAACGATTTTCTTCAAAGTTTCGTGAGAATAGGCCTTGACGATCATACCGATACGAAAAAAGGAATAAGATCGTACCTATCCGATCTGAAGAATTCCAGAGACAGCAAGGATCCACGCGAAGGTCCTGCAGGACTTCCGGGTACGCATCAGAGCATTGAGACACCTGAAAGTTTTAGTCAACATACTCAGAGTAATGTCAAAGGTAGCCATAGGCGTAACAGTGAACGTAAGGTACGATCTTTCAAGACGTCCTTGGATACGGAAATGAATGTGCAGAAGTCGAAGAGGAAACGACGTAGGAAATTTGGAGGTCGTCGCCAGGAAGAGATATATACGGATAAGGATAGGGCGGCGGCCGTTAATATGGGGAGTCGTGATATTAAGCAATCATTAAAAATGAAAAGGAAACAAGATCGGAGTAGAGCTCTTCAAATACCTGAGGAAGCGGAACCTAGCGCCATGTTGGCACTTGGTGCGCGGGAAATGCGAACTGGAGACGTCAAGATCGCTATATCTTGTATCAATAAGGTTTACTTTATACTATAAATTAAGTATCCATGCGCAAACTTTCACTTGATAATTATTTAACTTTATTAATTTAATCACGAATATTCATTCTTTTAACGATAGATATCTTAAGTGTCACATTTTTTCTTCCTCAGGCTTTGGAACTCAGTCCGAATGACAAAAATGCGCTTATTGCACGTAGCAGATGTTATCTGCTACTGGGCGAACCTCAAAAAGCTCTTCAGGATGCCGAAGCAGCTCTTAAAGGAAAGTTGAAGGATCCAAATAACGCGCGGGCAATATTTTACAAAGCTGAGGCACTTTATCATTTAGGCGATTTTGAACTAAGCCTCGTGCATTATTATAGAGGTATGAGAATTAGACCAGAATTTGATCAGTTTCGACTTGGAGTTCAAAAGGCAAAGGAGGCTATACAAAATATCTTAGGAAGTAAGTACTAGCGAGTAAGAGATAATTATTGTTAAATATAATTTAATATTTATTTTTATTATTTTTTTCTTAATCTTTACAGACAAAAGCATACCGATTTCTATTTGTGGTAATTCTGGCACTGATCTTGAATCCATTTACACAAGAGACAAAAGTCCTGCCAGATCAAGGACCCCAGTATTACTTGATGACTTGGAGTCATGTCCATCAGGAAAGCAAAGTAAAATAAATGGAATAACGAATGAAGGGTGCAGTAAAGAAAATTCCGTTTCAACAAAACGTAAAACAGGAACGCCAAATCTTTTGGGACAGCTAAATGTGGATAAGAAATACTTACAGAATCTTCTTAAGAGACCAGGTAACAAATTTACAACAAAACGTCTAATTTAGATTTCCAATTATCAATATTTAGCCATCAGACTGAATACAGCAGCAATAATTAATAATATAATCTTTCAACTATTTGTATCCTTCAAAAAGTATACTAAAACGTATGCGAATGAATAATTCAAGGAATAAGCAACTAATAACGATTCCAGTGAATAAAAAGACTCAAATAAAAAAGTAGAGAGTAATAACGTTAATTAATTTAATTAAATAAAAGCATAATTAAATAATGCGTCGGCAAAGTACAAGCGAACGTGAATCTCGATATGGTTATGTTCATGGAGTTTGCGGCCCCGTAGTGATAGCAGGGAAAATGAGAGGAGCAGCAATGTACGAACTAGTACGAATTGGCTATAATAATTTGATGGGAGAAATAATTCGCTTGGAAGGTGCCTTGGCGACGATTCAAGTTTACGAGGACACAAGCGGAGTGACAGTTGGTGATCCAGTTTTGCGAACCGGTCGTCCACTTTCAGTGGAATTGGGTCCGGGACTGTTGGGAGGAATATTTGACGGAATCCAAAGACCCTTGAAGGACATTCACGAGTTGACCTCATCGATTTACATTCCCAAAGGCGTGAACGTTCCAGTTGTCAGTCGCAGTCAAGAATGGGAATTCGAACCAATGAATATACGTAAAGGCAGTCCTATCACGGGTGGAGATGTATTTGGTGTAATCTATGAAAACAGTTTGGTCCAACACAAGCTTCAGCTCACGCCAGGTCACAGAGGCTCTATAACCTGGTTGGCACCTGCAGGATATTACACAGTAGACGAGAAAGTTATGGAAACAGAATTCGAAGGTCGACGCACCGAACATAACCTCCTCCAAGTTTGGCCGGTACGCCGTGGCAGACCGGTAACAGAGAAGCTATCGGCAAACCATCCGCTGTTAACCGGGCAAAGAATCCTAGACGCGCTATTCCCTTGTGTTCAAGGAGGAACAACGGCGATTCCTGGTGCCTTTGGATGTGGAAAGACAGTCATCAGTCAATCGCTATCAAAATATTCAAATTCTGACGTGATCGTCTACGTGGGATGCGGAGAGAGAGGAAATGAGATGTCCGAGGTGCTTCGTGATTTTCCCGAACTATCGGTAGAAGTGGATGGCAACACTGAATCGATAATGAAGCGAACGTCTCTTATAGCCAACACGTCTAATATGCCAGTAGCAGCGAGAGAAGCGTCGATATACACAGGGATAACAATAGCCGAATACTTTCGGGATATGGGATACAACGTTGCCATGATGGCAGATTCAACGTCACGTTGGGCAGAGGCTCTCAGAGAGATTTCCGGTCGGCTAGGCGAGATGCCAGCAGATTCAGGATATCCGGCTTATCTAGGTGCTCGATTGGCTAGCTTTTACGAAAGAGCTGGCAGAGTTTGCTGCCTTGGAAATCCAAGGCGTGAAGGGTCTGTCAGTATTGTCGGTGCCGTCTCACCACCGGGAGGTGACTTTTCTGATCCCGTAACTAGCAGCACCCTGGCTATCGTTCAGGTGTTCTGGGGTTTGGATAAAAAGTTGGCACAGAGAAAACACTTTCCAGCTGTCAATTGGCTTGTGTCTTACAGCAAGTATCTCAGGCAGTTGGATGATTTTTATGAGACTCATTTCCCAGGATTTATCACTATGCGTGCACAAGTTCAGAAAATACTTCACGCCGAAGAGGAACTCAATGAAATTGTCCAGCTTGTTGGCAAAGCATCATTGAGCGAAAAGGATCTTATTGTATTGGAAGTAGCGAAGTTACTCAAGGATGATTTTCTTCAACAGAATAGCTACTCGGCTTACGATAGATTCTGTCCGTTTTACAAGACTTTTGGCATGCTTCGAAATTTATTGACTTTCTACGACTTGTCCAAACAAGTCGTCGAGAAAACAGGTAGACACGAGCACAGAATCACTTGGTCCATTATCAGGGACACTATGGGAGTGTTGATGTACAGATTGAGTTCTATGAAGTTTATGGATCCTAGTAAGGAAGGAGAAGACAAGATAAAGGAAGAGTTTGAGAAGCTTTATGAGGATATGCAGCAGGCTTTTAAAAATTTTGAAGATTAGATCCTAATTACAGAATCAAGATAATCTTATTAGCTTATACCGGTAGTGTACAAATATAGATTATTGAAAAACTTTCAACTTTGCAATATTTACTGAGCGTGCCATGTCAAAAGAGAATAATGGAAGTCTTAGATTATTGATGAATGATTAGATGAAATCCGTTAGATGATTTTTTTTACAGATATCAAAGCGGCCCATCAACCCTCAGCCAAGCATATAATATCTCACGCCGAAGAAGGAATAGCTTTTCTGAAAAATCGGCAGGAATTTTGGCGACAACAACGGACAACCAAACATTAAATCAATAATAAACCAAATGCATTAGCTTATAAATGAATCGTAGTGATAAACAGTGTATTATTGTTATTATTAATATTATTATTATCGTCGAAATATATGTAGTAAAAATTATTTAATAAATCTAGCTTCAGAAAATCCGCCAAGTAGTACTCGATAAGGAATCCCCTGAAGTTTTATAAATTATTAAGTGGCCATTAAGTCATAATTAACCCTCGGTGATCGCACTGTAATTTCGCTGCTTCCGCCGTCGCACAGGGTAATCTATGTCCGCGTAAAATTTGTCAACGAATGAAAACGTTTCAAAAAATCTTTAAAAAATCGCGAATGCTCCTCAATAGTGAAATGCAAATCGATGTTTATTGAAGCTCAAAAGTTATTTTTTATACTATAAATAAATATCTGAGCGAAAGCGTTCGAAAAACGTGTTTTTGCTCAAATGTCAATAAAAAAAGAGTGCCATAGGAAAAAAAATTACCATGGACTATCGTCATGGACATCCTAATGTTTAAGAGAAACCGGGCTACGATCATTTCTGGCGAAAAGAGTATAACTATTCAGTCACCTGAAAATGGGCGATTTCAAGGAAAGGGATTCAGAAGATTATAATATTAATTTACATACCTTAACACACAATTTCCTGGGCCCTGGACCGAAAAACAAAGAATTCCTGAAAAACAGTTTGCACTTACACGTCGGTCGCACTGGGTCACGACCGCTTTTGATGTTCACTGTTTCGTAAGTCATACACTAACTGGCAGAGAGCGATCAAACTTCGGCATAAGAGTAGCGGAAGACGTTATAGGAAATTTTGAATATACAATTAAAATACTGGGCTAGTGATAGATCATATAATAAGCAGATATGTAGTGACTTACGTACCTGGCATTAATAACATTATTTCAATACTTTTTAATAGAGGAATTTTAAGAACTCCTGTACTTGGCATAGTTATTTTACACGTAAGTGCTTTTGGAGGGTTTTATTGTAGTAGAGTAGTACCTTCGAGTTTCTGACCATTAGGTGATATCACTGGTAGCCATATTACAGAGGTGATAAAAATTCATATATTGCTAGTGGCCCGATTGATGAATTATATTAAAAGGTATATAAATTAACATTTAGAAAACAGGAATAGAGTGGGTAACAGAAGTGCTGGAAATTGTCAAATTTGTCTGACCGCAGACTTGTAGCGTACCACCTGCGGAGGAGGAGGGGCGAGGGGGTCATTTTTGGGAGTGCTTAGTCACAGAGCGTTCATCCCTCCACGAGCCTCGTTCTAAGGGTTCCTTTAGGAACAAGCGATAAGTAGCGGAGAACCTCTGCCCCCCAAGTTTCACGTTCGTGATCACGTTCAGCTCGGCTACGACGGGATATGCATAAGTAGTGGGCGAAGGCAATATTTACAAAATTGTACTCCCGGACTCGCCACTGCGATTTAGCCCCATGCTTTTAGTATCGCTGAAAACCGTAGCGTTGAGCATCTCCCTTCTCATCTCTGCTGTTACTATAATGATACAACTATACCTCGTCTATGTATATCATGTTACTATGTACTTCATGTTGTTGGTCTCATTCTACTTAGCAAATTAACTTCTGTACAGATGGCGACATTCGATGATGATTTTTACAGAGGATGCAGACTGCCGCGCAACCGCATAAAGCTAATTCAAAGATAACACGATAACATGCAAATTAAAACTATTTATGAGGTAACCGATCGTCGATGGGTCATTTTATTGTCAAAGAAATATTGCCTCTCGCTTTAAGTCTCGCTTAAGTCGAGCAGCCATACATCAATGGCTGACTCCATATTGCCGTATATGGCTGTGACCTGTTCTGCTCTGCTTATTATTTTTCTCAATTTTGTTAGTAAGTCATACTCGCACAGCCAATCCGACGTTTTTCTGCAGTCTTCCAAAGGTACGATAGAATTCTAGTGATGGTATCTATAACAATGGTTTGGTCCTTGTATGGAAAATATTAACATTTCAAACATTAACCTCTATCAATTCTGCGAGTAGCGTCTGAGGGCACAACAAATCATAAACTTAACCAGTTGCTTTAGTATTGTGTGATATCAATAGACATTTTCCTAATATTTGTCCCGAGCAACATTTTTATTGTATTTTTTGGAGCATACCTCGCTTGTTTGTAACATTTGCAGCTAACAGTTGTTGAATTTTGTTTGTGTGTCACAAATTTAGCTTTTAGATGCTGGAATAACAATGACATAGGCTTAATAAGGTATTCGTTTGTAATCCTCTTGATGATATGTTGGAGAATATTGTAGGACCTTGTTACGCAGTGTTTATTATAACTACTTACTTTGAAATCAGATCATTTACTCTGCCGTCAATGTGGTGCTGATCTAGCCAGTTCTGGAAGCATTGTCAATCATCTAAGTCCAGAAGCTACAGTTTTAGTCAATCAGACACTCTTTGGCAAACCAGGTGTCGAGATACAAGTACTAACTAATCCCCTAGGGATTCAATTTGGACTCATAACTGTCTCCAAAGCCTTTTGTGTTGGAATAGCAGGAAAAGTGAGTCTTTGTTTAAAAGAGAATAAAGAATAGAAGATGTTCATATATCCACTTCAGAAAAAATCAAATAATTAAGATCTACCAGCAGCGATAATTATTATTTTACTATAGAAGTGTTATCTTTGCAGTGGCATACAGAATTTTCCTGGTTTCCCGGATATGCTTGGAAACATTGCATGTGTAACTACTGCAGTAGCGTACTTGGATGGTAAGTTCATCCGTATACCTATTATATTAATAATTATTTATAAACACAAATTCTTTTTCTCAGGATGTTTGAACCTATAGAAACAGCAACATCAGAGAGAATTTTTCCATCTAGCAAAGGATTCTATGCCTTGATTCTAAACCAGATTCTGAGTGAGACTTGTAAGGATCGCTTCATTCCTACATAAGACCGAACGTTTCTTCTATAATAATTAACATCAATGCCACTTGCAGTTGCGAATTCCTTGTTGGTTATCCCGAAATCTTATCGGAACTAATAAAAAGATGCCTGACCCGAGTTTAACAGAAGAACAAAAGAATTTCATAGCCGAGTGCGAAGCCGAGTTCCAGGACAGATTTACCGAAAATGACGAAGCCTTTATGAAGATTCACACATCTGAAAGTAGTAAACCGCCGATTATGGATCCGTGGTACAACAAACCGCGACGCAACTTTGATTGGAGCCGTCAGAATCAAAATCAAAATCGTCGCAATAATCATTGGGAGCGTCGACACGGTGATCGCAGTGAAAGAATAGAACGTCATCATGCGGGTCGACAACATTTGTATTCAAATAGAAACAATCCTTATTGAAAGGTCGATATTTTCATGGGAACTTACTGTACACTTCCTTTCGCTGTAATATATAATTGTAATAAATATTGATATATTCTTTTGAAGTATTTTTCCGTGAATTTCATTTTAGATATCCCCGTACTGATGTTTCGAAATGAAAACAAACTTGTTTTTAAAAATAATCGTAACTCGTATGTATTTCTCTTAAGCAGCACTTATGTAACAATTGATATTTATATACAAACGTAACGAGATATCCAACCATGTACAAAATGAAAATAACCGCTACCCTTATTCTCTAGATGGTAGTAAAAAACCTGCTTAATACAATGTCATTACGATGAGAATTTGATTGGCGCCAGTTTATCACGTTTTACTCGTTCTACTATTCGTAGTAATATACACGTGTATACACATACATAGGTCCTTCGCGCGTTATATCTCTCTAAAAAAAAATCTAAGGAAAACAGTCTCTTTCTTCTATCTTTACAAGAAATGTTACAGTGTTTATATATACAAAGAATGTACAGGTGCTTATAACCCTAAGGCCGCGAACACGGCGCCGTTTTCGGGCAGTCGGCCATTTTTTTGAACTCTTCGGTATTGCGGGTTCCGGAAAACAACGATTTTCAATCACCAATCATGTTCCGAAACCGAGTCCCGTCTATCTTGGGAGTGGTAGGTTCATCCCTGTCCCGTGGAGGTCCTTATTCTGTTCTTAGCTCTAAAGTCCCTCAAAATGGTGGACAGTTAACACCCGGATGTAAATACTGACACTTGTCACCGACTCGACAGTAGCCATTTTTTGAGAACTGTCTGCAAACTGGCGGTTGTTTTCCGTTACCACGCCAGCCACCACCTCCTCTCCATCCGCCACGTCCACCGCGATACCAGCCAGGCCCAGGACCGCCTCTCCCTCTGTTGCCCATAGGCCCGGCTCCTCGAGGCCCTTGGAAGTTTGGCCCTAGACCTGGTCCAAACATAGCTGGAGGTCCTTGGAAGCCAGTAGGCATATTATTGAATCCCATTTCCTCCGGACCCATCATTCCAAAACCATCTTGCTGTCCAAATATGGGAGGTCCCATCATTCCTGGAGGACCCATGGGACCTTCAGGTCCACCTTGTGGGAATGTGGGCATTGCACCGGCCATAGGATTCATGCTGACGTCAGGTACAACAACCTTGCCATCTCCTGTTCGCCATCCGCCGCCACCACCTCCACCTCCTGCCATGGGTCCCATATCTGGAGCAGGCATCTGACCCATTGGTCCTGGTCCCATCATCGGCTGAGGCATCTGACCCATAGGACCCATGGGTCCTATTGCACCTGGAGGCATCATTGGTTGCTGACCATGTGGGAAGCCCTGATAATGGAAGTTTGTCATTGGTGGCGCCGCAGGTGCCAGTTGGGGTTTCGGCTCGGGCCAGGTCATCGACGTGAAGTCTTTCTCGCTTTCCTTGTTCCCCGTTAAATCGTCCAGCGGGATTACTTTTGGATCTGTTATCACAGGATGCCGTTCTTCGTCCGGCTCCGCTGCCGAGTCAGGAATCCTGGAAAAAAAAGTACACAAAACACGTTATATATACCATTTCACTCATTGAACAATACCAGTTTTTTTTGTATAATCACAAAAAAATATAAGATAAGTACAATATTACTCACATGCTTCGATTAAAGTACAAAGCTTGAAGTATTCCTTTTTCACGAGCATATTGAATATCCTTTTCTCGACTGTCCTTGCCAGGTTCTACCAGTGCAGGGGACAGGTCGATTGGTATCAATGGCTTCCAGGTTGTTTTTTCTTCCATAAGATCTTCGGTACCTTTAAAAAAAATAAAAATAACCAATTAATATACGATTAATAATTACCAAGAATCCAATATATAATTGTATTCAAGTGATATATCAACTTACTCAATTTCCGTGCCATTTGGAAGGCCTCGCGTTCATTCTGCTTCTCCATTTGCTTCATATCCGTAAAAGTCTTAGTAACATTAACGCGTTCGGTTTCGTCCAATTCAAAGTATCGAATCGATTCCAATTCGGTTTTCCACTTGAGACTCTTCTTGGGACCTTTCCTCTTCTGAAGTAAAAGCACGCTTCTGAGACCATCCACGTATCTTATTTCCGGATGAGGACTGGTGCTTTCTTTCTTGGACGATAACGAGTCGTCCGCCTCTTCCGGTGAATTTAAAGCTTTAGCTTCTTCAGCTTCGTCATCTGGCGTGGGTGCTAAACAAAATAGATAAATCCTTTATTTCACATTCAAACAATTAACTCCGTCCGAATTGAGTAACGTCAAAATTCAACTTACTGCTACTTCTCTCATCTTCCTCAATGACCTCCTTGCTCTTCTGATCATCGGATTCCTCGTCCCTTTCCATCTTGGAGTCATCCTCAGTCTTCTCCTTTTCTTTCTCCTCCTTATCCTCATCAGTCTCCAAGGTGTCCTGATAGAACTACAAAAATATTGTTCAACGTTAGATCACATTTTCTTTCTCAATTCACAAACTTCATCCGCAATGTATTTCTATTAAATATAAAGTGTCCAAATTCCGAAAATGAACAATTACCTTGAAATTAGGTTTTAGGGATACTGGCGATTTTTCATCGGCGCTCGAAGGAGACGTAGGTGGCGGCGTCGTGTCGCGCGAGCCGTCCGCGTTATTTTCAACTTTCTTCGGTTCGGTAGAGCCATCCTTAGAGATGGAGGTCCTTCGTTTCCTCTTTCGGGTCTCCTTGCTCTTGGTCGAGGCCGTTAACGCGTCCATGAACATATCGCTTTCTTGGAGGACCATCGCTGTAACAATCGACAACAACAAAAACCAATGAGACTTGATTCAGAAGAGTAAAACAATCAGTTGTAGTGGTAAATGATGTAAAGTGCTAGAAGAGCGTGCTATGGCACGACGTTTAAACAAGTTCTGTAAATAAATAATAATCAATTAGTCTCGTTGATAACGAAGAGTTCCATACTGAAAGAACGTGTAAATATATTGAGCAATGCATAATTCGGTATCACAGGATATATTAAATCTGCAAAGGTAAGACAAATTACCAAGTAACAAGTCACGACTTATAATATTACTCTCGTTAGCGTTACATATAGTTAAATAAATTGTCGCTAAACATGGCGTCCTTAGTAGATATATTTTTTCTACAGCATCTCTCTCTCGATTAACGATAATTGTCGAAGGTATTGTTGTACTTTCGAAATTAATTATAAGACCCCTGTACGTTCTTGTAGCTCCAATAGCGCGTGACAAAAGTTTCACAAGGAAAGTGAAAGAGGAGCGTACAAGCGAACTTAGAAGGACTAAGAAACTTCAATATACCAAAATTGTATATGAGCGAAATTTTAAATAACAAAAACAGAAGAATACACAAGGCGCTGGCTGGTAGCCAAAATTGTATCTTCAAGTCGAAAAGACAGATACTTATGACACATGAGAAAAAAAAATACTTAAAAAGTACTCAAATTGTTTTAGAACGCAGAGCAACGAAAATTGTATGTTCATTAAATACGAGAATCGTTACTCGAATGTCAAAAAATTCTCCATAAAATTAATGATAAAAGAGATTAAAAGTACGAATTACGCGGCTCAGTCGAGGACAATAAAATTAGACAGTTCATCAGAGACGCTACGACAGGAGAATATAAAACAAACGGCAGTAAACTCGAAAAGAGTGAAACCGTTCGCGCCTTTAAAACGTCCAACTATAAAGAAACGGAGTAAAGGGAAAGAGTGTAGGGTGTTATCGTGCAGTTTATTCACAAACAAAAGAATATAATCCAGCGTTCATGATTAGAGATTTTGCAAAAGTCGTCATTCCTCCCTTAGTTTTTAATAAAATCCACAAAAAAAAAGGAAAAAAAAGAGAATGCTCATAGGACAAGATAGCATGATTAAAAAAATCAGGCTTTTCGGCTTTTCAGTCAAAAATTAAAAAAAAAAGCCTCCTTCAATCACCTCCCCCCAGAGCATCCTCCGTCTCTCCCCTCTTTCTCGCTTTACTCTCAACAAGATCTATACAGAATGAAGCATTACGAAAGGAGCTTTCGATCCTCCTCGAGCTTCTCGTTGAAGTTTCAGGAACTCTCGCCAGGGACACACGGTTGTCGATGAAGGGGAGAAAAAAGAGCCCCTGCATCGAAAGAGGCCTCGAACGATACAAGAAGCGGGATCCCTATTATTTCTTTCCCCAACCAGCAGGCACAGCTTAATGGTCCTTCTCCTTCTCCTGTTCGCCAAACGTTATGGCCCGATGTTCGTCGAACGGTTAATACGCGCGGCTCTGGGTTAACACGCAGCACGGGACTCTTGTAGGAAATACTGAGCTGTCCGTCGCGAAAACATTGACCCTCTAGAAACTAAAGAGTCAAGGTACGGGACGCAGGTACAGACGCTTTTGCGCAATCTCTCAAATAATTTTTGCAATTCCGAATGAAACCCCGTCTGTCGATTCATTTTCAATGAGACATCTTTCAAGCAATTTCTGATCGATCCCAATTCGGTATGAATAATGTAGATCTTTTTTTAGAGGCTCCCATTTTTTCTTTCCCTCACGCACACTTTTTTTTTATATACATATGTATCTCTCTTTCATAGTCCACTTTATCCGGGGCCATTCATCAGTTCCATGTCTCAAAACGCATTTCCCAACAGTTCGCCTTCCGTCTTGGGAAGCATCTTCTGATCTCTTCGAACTCGTAGGTTGTTACTTTTCGAAAGGTTATACTGAAAATATTATGTAAATGATTGCGCAGACATTATCGACATGACTGTCGGTCAATGCTATACTGTACGAAATTAAAATTCAATTAATAAAACATGTTACCTAAACTCTAATAGGAAATGCTTCATACTAATCAGCAAGAGAGTGAATTTCGTCTTTGAATTTCGGCGACTATAAGACATTGAAATAACGAATCCAGAGATTAGTAGTGAGCGTATCGATCGTTAGGTCTATGACATAATAATAAATAGAACGAGAATGAGAGTGAGAGAGAAAGAGAAAGAGAGGGAGAGAGAGAGAGAAGAATAGAATAATAAAAAGCAGAGCACAAAATTATCCTCCTCAAATTCCAGAGACCTTCACAGTGAAGTCACAGCGCTAGGATCTCCCAGGATTCAGAGATCACACAAGATCTGCTATTCTGCCTCATTTTCCATTCTTCAGCAACGATAATATTACTTCGCTGCCCTTGGACCCCATATTTTCCTTGGCACCGTTGCAAATCGCCCATCAAAGCCAGTCGAAAAGGACGCCGATTCCATTTTGAATAATCAAAATCACTACCACCCTCCTCCTCCTTCCTCTCCAACCGTCCTTCCTTCTTCGCCTCGTCCATCAGAAGTATCTTGATAAGGTCATCCACAATTTCTCTCTCCTTATCTCTATCTCTCTCTCTCTCTCTCTCTTTCTTTCTTTCTTTCTCTCACTCAAATTTACTTCCCGGATTTTGTTGATACCTAGCCGTGAATTCGTTTTTTCTAGTGCGTAGACGACTCTCAGACCTCGAGGATTATCCCAAGAAAGAGAGAGGATCTGAGACAATAAAAAAACGATAACATATAGTGATAAACGTGTAGGGTGGGGGGGGGGAGATATTAATTAAACCCTTATCAAAGACGTATCAAGTCTAACCAGTGTCGTACCGTGATAAAGTATTGTAAGAAAATATTTGTTTTACATTATCTATGCTGTATAAGCACTTGCAATAATACTAAATAAGCTAAAGACCATGTGAGCACCCAATTTTCCAAATAAAATCTCCATTTACATTATTATAAAAATAACAACAACAAATATCTCAAGTTACAGTGTTACATTAATATTAGTAGGGTACCAGAGTAATAATACTTTAATGACAGTATAGCTAAGCTAAGTACGTTTAAGTGTCACCCTGTCCATTGTTCAATATATTTCTAATGGGTAATTGATAAATGTCCATAAGTTATTATTAAAGAAAATTTGTGATAGTTTTTTAACGGTACGACAAGTTTCCTTAGTGTCTTTCCTTGGTTACATAATTTCATAGCATTCCACTTTTTCTTTTTTCTCTCTCTCTCTCTCTCTCTCTCTCTTTCAGTTTTTTTGATCTATAGGGCAAGCACAATGCGCGGTGACTCGCACAGTCGGCAGAAACCCATGAGTCAAATACTTCCAGATTTCTGATCAATTTATTTAAACGCTCAATAAAGGGTGTACATGTACAAGGGAAGAGAAATACGATGGACAGACAAGAGTTTTTCTGATGCCTTACCTAATAACGCTGGCTCCGCACTGGCTTTTCTAATCCCCCTTTTAAGGCCCATCCCGGTACAGTAGCACAATCCTAAGATCTAATTTTCGAAAATTTCTCGTAGGTTACCTGCTGGCTTCGTAAACAACCAAACTTTTTTCAGGCACGCTGATCAATCGGTTTCTCTCTTGTAACTCTTTCAGATACTTTTTATTAATCCTCTTGCGTGTCTCTTCTCCTCTTCGTTTTTCTTTCTTTTTTTTTTCTAAGATCGCGAACGCGTTTAAGACAAAAATATAGTTTAAAAATCTATTACACGCGGTTTTTCTATACCGCGTCGCTAGGGATTTTATGTCGGACTTGTTACTTAGGTTATCACAAAATAGGTACGTTTCCTTAACACTCGGGCGCGATAAGTACGCGATTAGTACGCTTCTTCTGCCTGGAAGAAAGTTTAATTCAAGGAAAACACTGCTAGGGCCCAAATAATTGGTCCCTTTTTCGACCACGGCACCAAGTCCACCTGCAAACTCAATAGCCAGTAGTTAGTTCTCGTTCTGCCGCTCATTAGAGATGCGAAGATCACGTACGTTTGTTATGGCTAATGCTACTTCTTTTCTTTTTGTTTTTTCATTTCTTTCCATTCCCTTTCGAAAAATCATTCTTTCATGGAGTGGCATCATGAGGGAATTTTGATAAAGACATCGATCGCGTAAAGGATATGTTAATATAATTTTGTATTGTAACTTCAAGAATTGTTATACTAGTTTGGTATATCAAAAATAGGAACCACGTGAATTTTTATAACGCAATGAATAATTATAACAAAAATATGAGATCACAAAGTCGATTAGATAGTATGAAACGTGAAGTAAACTTAGAATTAATAAAAATAATACTGTCGGTAAATTGAGGTATTAAGACACCTTAGCATTTGCTTGAAAATTAGTATCAACGTATTAGTTTTTTCTGTCTTTGTGGATATTTTGTAATTTTTAGTACGAACTATGATACAAACTTTCTATGCGAAATATAGGCGCAGTTCTACAGCAAAATTCATATATTCGGATAGCTGTATAAAAAATTCAAGATGAAAATCGAATACTAAAATGATACAAGGCACATTTGGCTGTATGTAATCTCGAAATTCATAATATCAAATTTATAAAGATAGCTTTTCTTATCAACGAAATTTGATAAATAAAATTAAGAGCGTTAAAAAAAAATAAAGGAATTGATCTCTCAATCGATCAATTTTGAAATTCAAAGTCTCAGCAGGCATCGCCTGAGGCAATTTGCGGATATAGATATTTCAAAGCCAGTGGTAACTCCATGAAAAGATGACTCAGACGAAAAAGAGATAGTAGGATGCTAAATAATTTAGAAAGAGGATACTTACGTTTTGGTTTTGGTGGAATGAGCTTGATACCGCCGCGTTTCTCATCACCAGGCGAATCCAGGGAGAGTCGTGCCTTTTTCTCAGGGACAGGTTGTTCCCTCGGCGGCGACGGCCTCTTCAATCCCGATGGTTTCACAGGAACCGCTGGTTTTTTCTCCAGATTTTGAGCAGGCTTCTTGGCAATCCTAGGCGGTGGCGGTTTGGCCTCCTCCTCAAGTCCGGTCGACCTAAACTTCGAGTTGAAGGTCTTGACAGTCTTGGGCCTGGTCGAGTCCTGAGAGTTCTTACGATTCTCAATAGATATCGAGATGTTCTTCTTCTCGGGTACCTTCTTCGGGTCCGCCTTGTTCTCCTTTGAGCTATCCCGCGAATCTGTGGAAGACTTTCGCGACGAGGAGGACGAGGACTCGTCCTCTGGTCGCTTCTTTGGGATCTTTCCCATTTTCAATGCTTGGCCTTGAACCTTCTCCAAGGTTGCCTTGTCCTTCTCGGCTTGGTCCTTCTTCTGTTTCTCCTTCTCCTTCTCTCTTTCGCGATCCCGTTCGGACCTATTCTTGGAGCTGGAACTGGAACTGGAACTGTGCTTAGATGAGGAATGATGCCTGTCCCTGTCTCGTTCCTTGGACTTAGAACTGGAACTGGAACTGGAACTTTTTCTGTGGGAACGGTGCGAATCGGAACGATGTGAAGAACCGTGTTTGGATGACGATGAGGAGGATGAAGATTTCGAGGATGAATGATGGCTCTTCTTGTCAGTGCTAGCACTCTTCCTCTCATCCTTCTTCTGTTGCTCTCTATTCTCCTTATCACTGGATTTACCACCTTCTGCTACTTCCGGTTTCGTTTCTTCCTCCTCTTCCGTTTTATCTGCCTTCCCTGTACTTTCTATAGGCTCGGCCTTCTGTTGTACTTCCGGTATCCTTTGCTCAATTTCCTCGCGCTCGTCTACTTCCTCATTCTCGGCGATTACGTTCTCCTCGGCAACGTCACCATTAGTCTCTGGTTCTTTCTTTAAAACACTATTTATATTCGCGGCGTCTGTCTCGACTTTAGCCAATACCTGCTTGCCGTCTCTTATTGTTATTTTGTAAACAGGTACTGTTGGCGTCGAGGCAGACGAAACGACGACAAATGATTTCTTCGCGGGCACATTATTCGTCACTGGCTTCTCTATCGCGGAGAAGGTCAATTCCTGATTATCCTGAGTGATGCTCGCGACAGGAAATTGGACCTGCGTCGTCACCGGTTGACCAGATACAGTTATTATTTGAGCAGGAACCGAATTTGGGGCGGCTTCACCCTTAACGATCTTCAACCATTGCTCCACCAAGCGACTTGCTAGACAACGGACACCCTGATGACTGCCTTCTTTAGAAAGACCCTTTATCAATTTCGGGCAGTTGTTACTCTTTAATCGTTCGATATCGACGGGACACAATAACAAGAGTTCTAATAGTTCTTGAATAAGCGCCCAATTCTTAGCCAAAATTCCATCAGTCAGCCACATATGAACGAGATTCCAGCCACCTGCACCCATGAATCTGAAACAATGGTCAAAACGCGATTCCGTATACCGATAAAAAAAAATGTGCCACCAGGCTCTCGTATGACATTTTTCATTTCATTGAAAAATTTATCGTAATTTATTATTCTAAATACGTATATTTGTGGTGTATATAGATAATAATATGGATGGAACGAATTTCTTGGACTTCAAATACGTCTCATGCTTTGTTCAGAATATAATTGAAGTTAATCTCACCTAGTAGACCACTTTTTAATGTGAATTTGAAAATTAGCAAATGGGCGTAGCTGACAAAATTACCCAAACGATGAATGTATTTAATCAGAAAGAGAATGAAATCGAATATCGCCAAAAACTATAAATCCTGACATAGCATTAAGAGTTTGTAGTCCTATAAGTAACTTCTGTATTTCTGATCAACAAAGCAATAATTTAATGACTTAATTATTAATTATTTTGTATAAGTTAGTGTAGGACACATATCAGTAAGTCCGGCCTATTAAATGCAGCCGACCGATGGTTCAGAGTCCTTGAAGATTCAATCTTGCATGTTTGTTTTTTGTATTTTCATACGTATTTTCGAAATTTCGAATTATCCGTATGTCTCAACATGCATTCCGAAGATAGTCATTATTATTTTTCAACGTCTAGTTTAATCCTTACGCTTATGTGTAATACGTATATTTAAAAATCGCTACATCCAATGTTAAGTACTCTACGTTTATATGTCGTCAATCCTTAGAGATGATATTCCAATCCATCTGAATGATTCTGTTCTACAAAAAATTTCGATTTTACATATTATAATCTGTTACTTCTTATTTCCACAATTAAAAGCAAAAATAAACAATTAACGAAATACTTATACATCACGAATCCGAAGGAAAGAAAAATTAGTTCATTGTCCACAGTAAAGTACGAATCAATTAGGTAAACGTAAAATGAGAAAAATGTAAGAAAGAAATTGTTAGTGGTAGGCATAATATGTATACTCACTGGCCCAGGAGTTCAGTGTTGGTAGTTTTGAGAATCTGGATGTAAATGCACTTGGAAACAAGCTTCTTGGAGAATTTAGTCATGAGGTTGGCCAGCCTGTGGACCTCTTCTTTACTTTTTATTCCACCGCTTGGACCCAGTAGAACGCTGAGGCATTTCAGCAATGAAAGGGGATCTATGCGCGGCTGAAAAATAATGAAAACAACACAAAATTAGAGAATCACAATTTCTTCTTGTTTACGTGAATTCGTTGAATGCTTAGATGACCGTTACAAACTAACGGACAGGTACCGACAACAATGAAACTTCTATTCCTTTGCGAGAGGTTTCCAACTACGTTCGTCATGAAATATGATTCACTTGCTATATATATATCTGTGTGTATATATATGTATATACAGCAATTTTATAAATTGGCACGTTCATGAGTCACTCATATGTGTAAAAACGAGGAAAACCTCAAGCAAGAAAATATTGTAAGAATTTAAATAATATATATCAATGAAATATTAACTCAATTTTGCAAAAATTCACGACCGGAGAATATCGACAAAGGATTTGCGAAATTTTAATTTTCAAAAATCCAGATACTATGCACCCTATTACCTTTCCCGTTGTATTCGGAGCCATGAGTACACGCAATTTTGATAACTGTGAGACAAAGTACGATTTATAATATTAGATAAAAAGAAGGGCTATTAAATTTTTAGCAGAGTCCTAGAATTTTGCATGGAACAATGCACTGAAAGTCAGACAGTCTTTACTTTAGAGCGGCCACGTTGCGCCGCATACTCTGACCCATTAAAGTTGGCCAGGATGCATTGGAATGGAGCCGTGGTTGGAGGTTATTGATCATCTGCCCCCACCGTGACTATAGAGAGCGACAGTGGCGCCATCTGAGTCGAAACAATCCGGAACTTTGGCGAACTCCGGCGGAAGTAGCCGAAACAAGGGGAAAAACGTAGAACAACATGGCCGACGAAATACAAAAGTGCACAGAAATTCCTTCCAGAAGAAAAATGTCAAAAGACTCGCAAGGCCGTTCAACGAAGAACGGAAAGGAAAAATGCCAAATGAAATTTAATGAACTCACCATTTTTAACTGCGGTACGATTTATCCACGGCGTGCTAATACTTTTCGTGCTTCTAGATGAATAGCATACCGGTAATATCTGCAAAGAGACACAAAAACGTCCATTTACGCGTGCAGGTCACCCCGTACCGCCATCTTGACGGTTGCCCTCATATTGATATTATAGAATGAAATTATATGAGAAATGGACTCCTCGAGTAATGTAACGGGCAAAATACGGAAAACGTGGGGCTTGGGTCTCTTGCAAACTTGAAGATTAATTATAAAATAAAGTCTCTGCTTGTCCCTCTATCTACCAACTAGTCTTGCCGAACCGTCATAATAAATAAAACGCTCCGATATATTACTGCCAGTAAATTATGGCTGTACGAAAATTACGCTGTAAAAAGGAGAAATGCTCTTTACGGCTTCGAGACGATCTCGAAATCCTTGGACAGCAAACGACAGTAGACTGGCGAGTCGAGATCTGTGCAACGATTCTGCGCAGTCCCCACCCACTATAAAATATTAGCCAATGAACGTCTCGTACGCATTAGTATAGCCAATGGGCACTAACCTTATCCCCCACTCTAATTCCTGTCACCGTAGGCTCATTCTATTTATAGCACTATGCAAATACTTATACGAAATCGTTAATTATCCGATTTGGTATTATAGCTCGCGAATTATCACTTGCTACACTCTATAAATGCATCGTTCTCTAGTAGAAACGCATCACTTTCGATATATTTTTTAATAAAACTATATCCAAATCCGTGCGTGTCTCTTCGTACGTGGAATTTTTGATACATTCACTAGTGTTCATTTCTCGTTAACGCGAGTCTCTCAAACATAACGGGGATGTTCGGTATTTATGACGTTCTTGACTTGTTTGGGAAATAAAGAGACAGAGAGCCCCAGACCCCTTATTTTACGTCTCTAAACTCGATTTAAAGATGTCCACCTTCTCCTTTTTTTTTTCTATTTCTTTGATCTTTTATATGTCTAGTGGATGATTATTCTTAAGTACGGCCGATCGACTAGCCACTCACATTCGTTAGTCTCAACAATTCAATCCTTTTTTTATGGGTAACAAATTATGCACAGCAATTTTCGTATGACGTGAGTAAGAGGATTCTCGGGCATTTCCCCTAGTGCACAATATGTGTATAGGCTGTGTCCTTGCGAGCGATAGGACAGGCCCCTCATCGAAGGACGCTACAAGACTTCTTGGAGAATCCGCATATATCCTTTTGACTCTCTGCCATCTGCAATCAAAAATACCACTCCGTCAAACGATTTTTGCCCTAATGTCTTTTTACACAATTATTTCAAACGTACTACGCGATTTTCACGGGGATTTTACGGAAAGCTTTCCTCACCTAACTGTACGTAGCACCAGCTTCCTCGGTAATACCGGAAATAGGCCTCTACAAGATAACCTAGTCAAATCAACCGCTTACTTCACTTTCTGAAGAAAGTTTCAATCGCGTTACCTTCCAAATTCTTAGAGATTAATGTAACATAACGTTATTTGTTTAATTCGTTATTTCAATGATCAATTTATAATTTTAATCTTGAAAAATTATAAATTTATTAGACAGTATTTTGATCTTAGAGGGAAAAGGGTGCGCCCGTATGTTGATACGTAAGTCAAATCAGCAGTGAGAATGTAAGACATAAAAAGAGAATAATGAAGCAAATTCCATAATTTTGTTGTAAACGATAGAAATCCAATTATTTGTTTATTTCCAATAATAATCAATACTTTATTCTTCCCTAGTAAACGTAATTAAAAGTGTAATGTATAAAAGTAGTCAAATCCTTCTTCCATCATTATTATGCTAATTTAAATAGACACGTTCACTTCATATCAGAATCGCATGAGCGACATGAATCATTCTGCAATCAATGACCTTCACTTTTACTGATTATAATACTATTATATTTAAGTAAAAATCTTTGAAATAGTGATGTACAATTTTACGCTATACAAATATTATTTTGACTTGGAAATAGAAAAGTTCTCTAAAAAATTCCCTAGGGTGCAGCGGTTCTCAAATGCAACAATTGAGATAGCGTGAGAGAAATCTTAATAATCGTCTTCAATTCGTTTCTAACCTATTCATGTTCTAGTGGTAATTGAATTGCACTAGGACAATGTCATTCGTTTTAATAGGATTACAAACAACTGCAAGGTCTCTGCGTGCCGGCCTATTAAACAGGGTAAATTAATTAATTGCGTACGTTTTGTAAATAGACAATCAAAAAGTTAATCGTACAAGTTTTCTCATTCTATATTTCCTCTTAGACCATACCGTGTAGAAGTGTATTTCTCAGCTCGCCTTTTCGTGATATCGAAGAGGCCAAGAATGACAACACATTAGATGCAAAAGAAGAAACAGATCAAGTAATAAATTCATCAAAAGATAGATCAAGAGTGATTCCAGTTGAAACAAGCATTCGTTATCTAGCTAGTGACGGTAGGTGTATGTTTTGTAAAATATATATTTGTACTTTTGTACACTGATCTATGGAATTTAGTGTATTTGATGATTTTTCTCATAATTTAAGCATACAAGCAGACATATGGTGATGACCCAGTATGGAAATTATACAGACGAAACCACAAGGGCTTGCATCCTCCCAGAAAAACACGTAAAACTTGCATTGTAAGTTTTATATATAATCAATAATCTGCAGAACATATTTCCTAAAATTTATAGTAATTGCTTTTTTTATTTAGAGGGCAAATGTCGTTACTACAGGAAATCCATGTCCTTTATGCCGTGATGAATATTTAGTCCTTGACTATAGAAACACTGGACTGCTTAATCAGTTTATCTCTGAACATAATGGTGAAATTTTTAGTTATAAGTAAGTCTAATTATTTATTAATTATTGTTGCCCTTATATTGAGCATCTTACAATTGGTTTCTATTCGTTTTCAGGAAAACTGGTATTTGCCAAAAGAAATATAAGCAGCTTCTGATTGCCATTTACAGAGCCAAGGATCGGGGTATAATAACCTTCGATCTTCCTTTTAGAGAATATAATTATTCTGACTGGCAGCCTAAAGAATTACAAGCAGAGAATTAAATAAAAGACAATACACAATAAGATTGTAAAAAATCAGTACCATTAAAACCGTGAAATTCTATTTCCGAAATTCGCAAATCAATCATACCATATGAACTTAAATAATAAAGGACCAAAGTACGAAATGGCGAGCACTCCAACATCTGCTACTTTTGTTGTCGTGGGTGGAGGTATCGCCGGAGTCTCTTGCGTGGAAGGACTTTCATTCTTAAATCCGGAGGAAAAAGTAATTTTGATCACAGCGAGTCCATTAATAAAAGCTGTAACAAACGTTGTACCTCTTGGAAAATTGATAATGAAATTCGACGTCGAAGAACGAGAAGCAAAAAGTCTTTCTGAAGCGCATTCATCAGTCGATGTTGTTCAGGATGAAGTTATAAGAGTGAATCCAACAGAAAAGATAGTGGAGACGAAGTCCGGACATATTATTAAATATCAGAAGCTTTGCTTGTGTACCGGTGCGAGACCGAAACTCATAGCCGAGGGACACGACAGAGTCTTGGGAATTCGAGATACGGAGTCCGTAGAAGAGTTCAGTAAAAAATTACAATATGCAAAAAGAATTCTTGTCCTAGGAAACGGTGGAATAGCTACCGAACTTGTGCACGAGGTACAAGGCGTCGAGATGATATGGGTCATCAAGGATAAACATATTTCAGCAGCGTTTGTGGACCCCGGAGCTGCTGAATTCTTTCAGGATAAATTGTTGCGTCCTGGAACTTCAAATAAGGATAGCAGCAGTGCCACAAAGCGGATGAAGTACACCATATCCGGTGATAAAGTTTCTAAGGGTGGTCCAGCTCTTGGACCTGATTGGCACAACAATTTCCGCATCGAAGGAACTTCTACAGTTAAAACTAGAGTGCAGGTCGAGTATGAATGTGAGGTTGTGAAGATTCTAGAGCCCGAGGATTTAAAGAGTGTAGCTCGTGACAAGGATCATGAAGATCCGGATAAAACCAAGTGGCCGATTTACGTTGAACTAACAAATGGAAAGATCGTGGGGGCTGACTTGATCGTTTCCGCAACTGGGGTAATTCCAAATTCGGACATCCTTGGTTTGGAGTCATTGAACAAATGCGACGATCATGGTTTCGCTGTTGACTGGAAAATGGAAACTTCACATCCTGACGTATACGCAGCCGGTGATGTCTGCACGGCATCCTGGGAACCAGCAGAACATTGGTTTCAAATGCGTCTCTGGACTCAAGCACAGCAAATGGGTCAATACGCTGCACGCTCAATGAATTCCAGTTTAAAGAACGAAGAGTTCTTCCAGGACTTTTGCTTCGAGCTCTTCACGCACGTCACGAAGTTCTTCGGCTACAAAGTCGTTCTCATCGGCCTCTTCAATGCTCAAAAACTTGGCAAGGAGTATGAGATTCTACTGAGAACCACCAGAGGTAAAGAATACATCAAACTAATTCTGAAGAATGGAAAACTGCAAGGCGCTGTTCTGATTGGCGACACGGATCTTGAAGAAATGTGTGAAAATCTTATTCTTAACAAATTGGACCTGTCGATTTACGGAGAAGATCTACTGAATCCTGATATCGATATTGAGGATTACTTTGATTGAGGTAGTTATACAGATGTTTCTTAACTATACGATATATAAGTGTATTATTCAAATGGTAGTTTATTGCAAACGTATAAAAAGCTCATTACAAATATATTATAGATTTATAATCTCCCCCTCATTCCTAACGTGTATCTGATTATGCTTCTTTCTTTATATTCTATCTCTTTTTCTCTTACATTGTATAACGAATATATTTCCCACCCAAATACGATTACACAATCGTCAATATAGTGCCCTACCCTACCCATACGAAGTCGCCGTAGAAAAATAATTAAGACATTCAAAGTTTTTTGTTTACTGTTTTGAATAAATTAACTATATTAATATAATACCGCTATTTTTAGCTTCTATTATAAATGAAGATTTTAACGGATCATATACATACGGATGAACATATTTGTAAGGAACTATTCGCGGTGGCAGTAAGATTGACATGCACTGGACCTATTTTCTTTTTAATTTGATAACACGTGTCAAGATAAACAAAAATGATAGACTTTAGTCACTATTATTAGAGATAACAATATATCTCAAAATTTACGAGCACGCATCACCATGATCCAAAAAAACCAAACGATTCTGCAATTTCTCGGTGATATTTTGAAGTGTCAGATTAATTTTCTTTCGCGAACACTCCTCACGTATTATGGCAATGACGGAATTAAGTCTTTTCGTTTTCCCGTGTGATTCAACACACGTATACTAAATGCCGTAAGATAGATATTATACTATGACTAATACAATTATGTCTAATAATCACAGCACGGAATCTCTTTTGATTTGATTATCGTAACGTGCAAGGGTCCCAAAGTATATTAGAATCAAATCAAGATGGCTTGAGCGATCTGATAGTATAAATATAAAAGACATTACGGTATCATTAAAAAAGGAATTGCGAGTCAAAATATAAAACGAGAAAAACTGAAACACAAGTACGTTTGAAATAATTAAAGATAAAAGTACAGACCCTAAAGAAAAAATGCTCATGATCGATAAAAATAAAAAATAGAGAATATAAGTTATTGTACGTTGAATTGTACAGTTTTTGAGTTTTTCAAATGTGGACAAGTACCCCGAGATTTTGATTTACTTGGAGATTCATTGGAATTGGATTTTTTATCCTTTTTCGAAAGATCTTCATCAATGAAATTTTCAAATAAATTCAATATCTCAATCTTCTCCTCGTTAATATTGTTTTTTGAATTTTGTCGATCGTTAGAGCTTTGATCCAATCTGTCATTTAGACTTGGATTCTGCTTAGAATTTTTTGTATCACAATGAGCAGATTTCTCATTCTTATCTTGCTTCTCCTTTGAGCTTTCTTCAAGATCCAATTGATTTCTCAAATCCATAACGATACTTTGAACTTTGTCTAAAGCTTTTGTAACGACACCGCTGGTTTCACGACTCTCATGCAAATGACACAAATGCGCCAATCTCTGAGCAGCGATTTCAATCTGGCTGAGACATTCAGCTTCCTGTAATTGTAAACCGTCAACTTTTTCTGAATCGTCCTTTAGATATGATATTCCAGTTTCCTCTAATATTCCAGCGTCCATTGACAGTTGATGAAGACTCTCATTCAGCTGACGTCTAACTGGTGTCATATTTATTGATATTCGACTAGTGTTTAAGCTGTCATCCGCTATTTCGCTTTCTTCGAAGGTCACCCATTGGTCTTCAACATCTCGTAACACCTTCAATGAATCCTCCACGTCAAATTCTCGTAGTCGATGCACCCAGTCCAGGAACCTCATTGGCTTCCATAAAGTCTCTTGGTTATGGTCTTTGTCTCTAATTCGTATTACAGGCTGAAGACCTTTTTCGGTTAGAACTTGCTGCTGGTTGAATTCCTGTGCACATAATTGATAATGGATATTTTATACAAGGGTTTCCATATTTTTATTTATTTATTAATTCTACCTAAGGTATCGAGTGTGAGAATGGGACTGTTGTTAAGGTTCTATGGGTGGAAGGGATCCCATTGGAGAACCGGATCAGGTTGAGTGAAAGTATTATGATCTAGTTTTTTTTGGGTGTGGTCCATGTATGTACAGCAACAAGGATCACGCACAGCAAAACATTTCATTGGAACTTAGAAGAATTTACAGATTTACCCTGAAGATTCTCGAAATCTTTGACTTTGTAGGATACTCCAAAATTTATGTACGACAGTGATGTATTGGAGTTATAGGACAATTTTGACAATATTTTATGGGGAAAAATAAAATTTTTGGAGGCGCCGGGTATCGATCCCGGTACCTCTCGCATGCTAAGCGAGCGCTCTACCATCTGAGCTACGCCCCCCTGTTATTTTATATAATATATTTATTGTTACAAGTCAAGAAAACAGCCCAATTTCAGAAATCCTACGTGAACGGTGCAATTGCATATTAGATGATTTAAAGATTCTTTAAAGGAAATATTACTCGAGGAAATGTATCTATTTGATTTGGCATTTAAATAAAAAAAGTATATAAGCGGGGGTTGTTTGATTTTGAAATTTTTGGAGTATCGTACTTTGGAGCAAAATGAAATTTTGGAGGCGCCGGGCATCGATCCCGGTACCTCTCGCATGCTAAGCGAGCGCTCTACCATCTGAGCTACGCCCCCTAATGATTAAAAATACGATTTTGAATTATGGGAATCCAAAAATTATCCCACATTTTGAATTTAATGCTCAAACTGTTCTTGCATTAGGACATGTAGTTTATATGATGTATTAAGAATCACATAGGAGTGAAACTCTTCATTATTAGTAACTGATGACTTGGGCAAAAAGTTCATGAAACAGTTTTTTATTTTAAATAATTACAAAAACTGTTTTATAGGGCAAAATGAATGTCTTGGAGGCGCCGGGTATCGATCCCGGTACCTCTCGCATGCTAAGCGAGCGCTCTACCATTTGAGCTACGCCCCCAGTTGATGATAAGATATATATAGAAATTTGGGATCCAAAAAACTTACCCAGATTTTGAACTCTGTGCACGAAACGTACTAATAACAAGCTACAAGATGTAAATGTCATATAAATATATTGAGTAGCAAACGCATCACATTTGTATCGAATGATGAAACGAAAAGAAGCAGTAGTGTATTTTGAGTTTTTGGATTTCCACATATTTCTAATATGGAGAGCAAAATATGAAAATTTTGGAGGCGCCGGGTATCGATCCCGGTACCTCTCGCATGCTAAGCGAGCGCTCTACCATCTGAGCTACGCCCCCTGTTTATAATAAAAGAATTTCTAAATCATGGGAACAAAAAATTAATCCAACTCCAATATTGCAATATTTCAAAATCTAGTTCAAGTTAGCTCTGAAGAAATTTAAGTAATGGGCACTGTACTGATATTAGGCAAAAGGCATAGTCATAGGATTTAGAAAGTATTATAGTTCCTAATTCAATTACTAAAGTCACTAACAAAAATCAAATAAAATTATAAAAGTAGGGCTCGTCCGGGATTTGAACCCGGGACCTCTCGCACCCTAAGCGAGAATCATACCCCTAGACCAACGAGCCGACCTGATGGACATTCACTTTCACCACTTCGTATTGCCCGTAGATACCAAATTACGAATCAAAAATCGAGTTCATTCAATTTCTTATACAAAAGTAATGGGCTCGTCCGGGATTTGAACCCGGGACCTCTCGCACCCTAAGCGAGAATCATACCCCTAGACCAACGAGCCACATAATAATTTTATAATTGGTTCATTCACATTTCCAGATAGCAATAAATAACTCATTATCAAGTAAGAGAAAAATGTACGAAACTACTTACATAATTTATACCGACATCTCTGCATCTCTCGGTAGCTTCTCGCACCAGTAATTGCATTTCATGAAGAGTCACCCCGCCGTTCTTAATAGCATCGTTGCTGCACTTCAGCTGCAAAGTTGTTTCAGCATCTGGGGTGGTCTCGTTAAGAATAGCCTCAAGTTCCTCGAGGAAATTTGAATGGTATGGCAATAATGTATCCCCAGAAGTGGTGTGTTCGTTTTGAATTTTTCTTACACGCTCATTTGTTTCCATTTCGGACGCGAGAATTTCTTTCTCCAATTCGAGCTCCTTCTTGCGACGATTCACTTCCTCCAAAGCCATTTTCTGCCGTTCCAATGTCGTCCCAAGCGCCTGTATTTCACGCTCGAATGTGAGTTTTTGCGAGCCCAATTGCAGCTCCACATCTTTCTTTGCACTCTCCAATTCCTTGATCGCTTTGCGCTTTGATTCTTCCAATTCCGCTCTTAATCTAAAGTCAAGAATTATCAAGGATTAATTTATCGCTCCGACTTTACGAAATTGTAGCAATATTTAGTAACTGGAAAACCTATAAAAAAAAAACAAATAAGAGACTGAATTACTTTTCCTCTTGAATTCGAAGAATCTCCTGATGCGCAAACTCGAAATCTATTGGCTGTACGGATGACTGAGCATTATCATCTTTTGGATTGCAAACACGAAAATAATGATTCCCACCAATAACAAGTCTGTCTCCGTGTTTCAGCAAAACTTTTCCCGTTACTATCTGAAAGGTTGAATTATCGAAGTAATTAACAATAAAATCATTGTAAAGAGATCTCATTTTAAGAGTAACAATTTCTAAATTATAATTACAAGGATTAAAACTCACCTGTCCGTTAACATAGGTATCGCTGTCGACTTCTGGCGTGAGAGTCAGCCTGCCATTGTTATTCTCGATCGTACTAATCAAAGAGCAATAGAAAATTAAATCACAGACATTACGAATATGCAGGAGAAAAAAGGAGAAGTGCATTATATAACAGAATAAATAAATCCGCAGCTTCACCATATCGATCACTCATTTCCATGCGAATAGTCAAAACAGAATTGATTGAATGGCCACTGGGCCGCGTTCAGGTCAATTCAAATTGACCATTGACAACTCTCGTTAATATAAAAAATTAAACTGTGAATGTTGGACGAATTTCAATAAATGTTATTTGAACGCAGTTGACCTGAACTTGGCCCAGAAATCAGAAGCCCGTCGATTAATGAAACTCGATTGACTAGCAAAGTCAGTCTGGAAAGCAATTTCTGGGAAGACGCTTCTGTAGGTATTCGGGACATGCATCGGAACATTAACAGGATATGAACCGCAAGCAGGTGCAATGGCGAGAGACCTGAAAGTAGAACCTACACCGCGTGACTAACCAGTGAAGATGTCGGACCAATGGTCCGTCGAGGACGATGTCGACGTGGCTGACAGTCCTGTTGCCATGATTAGCAAACTTGCTTCTGTTATTCTTTGCCTTGCCAACACGAACCATACCCGGTGGTACGAGATAAAATAAGGTGCCCGAGAGAATGGGATCAGCGGTGAGATTGATAAGACACGGCTGATCGCATTTCTCGTTCACATTAAGCTCAACAGCGATTCCACGACGTCGTAACTGATGAAGTTCACGATTCTTTTGTTCCTCGGCTTCGCGAAGACGGTCCATCCAGGATCTGTAATTAACGGCTACTAAACAATCGAATATCCGATAAATAAATAAAAACAAAGACAATAAGTTTGATGACTTAAGAACGGTCAATCTAAAGATTACAATCCGACGTATCTAGATTCCTGCTACGGGCGTGTCTGTAACGTATCAAACTTCAGATAAAATTGAATACAAAGATCCTTCAGCGATTTTATAATCTCTCTACTATAACTCGTTATCAATATAGTATGAGAAATGGATAAGATTAATGCATTTATGACTCATTAAGAAAAAAAAACTATTGGTAATCCATGCATGACAAATGATTGTATTAAAATGTTTTCGCTTCTACTTTCTCATCGACCGACTGTGGATACCTAATCTCATACTGATAAAATTTATGATATAATAATTTCCCTCGGATCAAATAATAATCTCAGACGAAAATCCGTTGATCCTTACTTCTGCGTAAGACACAATTGTTCCTCGGTCTTTCTCAATTGTTCACGTAGATTCTCTATTTCCTGTTCCTTGGCCCGAACTTCCTCAGTCGCTTCATTACCTCCATCGGGTCTCTGAGGATGATTTCCGAGCTGTCTTTCATATCCTTCACGAACGCCACGTAGCCTCAATACTTCAGCCTTCAGTTCACTGTTACCAGGGAGATAAGAAAACCATAATTAATTAAACCATCAAATACGACGTGCAATGGGGTCTGGTACAACTTCCCATATGGTAGACACTACTTACCGTATCAGTCTGTCGTGAGGATCTTCATTGATTCGGACTCTATTGACTATAGCTCTTGCTTGACAAGCGTATCTCAAGGTAGCAAGTGTTTCTTCTAGATGAATGCTGGCAGGTGATACAGTGCCTAGCATGGCGGTTCTGGAATTTCCCCCCAGACTTTCCTAAAAAATAAAAAAAGTTAAAAATCAGTAAAGCTATTGTACAATGATCTGATGAGACTCGCCCGAGTCTCGTGATTCGATAACTGATAAAATTTTTATATTATTCTTATGAGTGATGCTTGATGAGTGTCGACTCGTTTAAACAAATAAACCACGTCACAACGCTATCAAAATTATTAAATAAACTCTAGACCTGCGTGCCAGATCTGAACAAACGTTTGATCAGGGTTCCTGTTAAAACAATAATTACGAAATAAGAAGGTAAGCACTGTAATGGAAAAAAAAGGCTTGATAATGATCGAGGTCGGCAAATATTTACTAAGTCTTCTAAGCAAGGTTGTGGATATGAGATAAAGGAAACAACAATTTTTTTAAATTAAAAAGATACAATATTAAAAATCTTAATCTTATCAACGTTAAAAAACATGTGATTATTCACTTCAAATACGATAACACATTGTTCTTACTACTATGCGCTGTGTTTTATCACTGTTCTATAAAACACTAAATGTGACTGATAAACATATTATTGACACTTTTTATACTTCCAAATTCAACCAGATAAAAAGTCATAAAATTTATACAGGTCCAGCCGTCTGTAACAGTCATGGATATTCCATATAAAATCATATATCTGTCTCTCTTACGCACATTGTATGTACGTCCATAAAGATGTCCACAAAGATACAGTCTCTAAGATTGGGTCTACTGCCATAGTATTATTTCGTTATATCTTGCAGTTGTCTTTATTAGCGAGAATTTATAGTGAGTGTAGACAATGGCAATGAAAAGATAATAAGATTAAATTTCCCAAGGCGAAAACTTAGCAGACGGTGATTGTAACCGAATTAGATAAAAAAAGGTGAATTGTACGTACCAACCAAGGCGTATATCAAAAACAGAATTATATCTGACTAAATGTCGCTCTGGCCTGTTTACAAGATTCTGCTCCGTGGAATTCTGTCACGTATCTACTTTTTATTCGAAACGTTATAATCTATGGTAAAAAAAGTATGTCGGATCCGACACGCTACACCGGTCGCAAAACAAATGGCGTTGGATACCAAAGATATAAAACAGCCGGTTATCGTTTCAGCAGATATTTACGAAAGAAACATAACCCCCAATATCGTCAAACAGGCTGCTGACTAAAGAAAGAAATCGATCCATCTTTAAGCTATTAATATAAAATCCATCAAACATAGATAAATCATTATTTTTGAAGTTATTTGTATCTGTTCTTTTCCATTTACAGTCATCCAATCTATTTTTATATACAATCCCTTAACAAGAGAATTTGAAGTGTCTGTCTTTGATTATTATAAGCTTCCACAGATAACAAAGCTGTAACATATAAGGTTCAACTATAATGTTATCACAGTGTTATCTTCCAGTTAATAATATACATTTAAAACATAAATTCCGCCATAAAAATTATACAGTCACGGTAAGTTTATTCGTATAAGACATGAATTTATCATTCAACCACAAAATGTGTACTGAAAGTGATATCACTGATATAAGTGCATTAGTGTTGTTTATGTCAGTCAACCGGCAATCGATATAAGATATTTCATAGGACAATAGAAATTATGTCTTAACTTATGATGCAAAGGAGTAACAGGTAAATGCATGGCGCACGTACGTTTTACATATTCAGAAAAGGAAGCAAAGAATGATGCGCAAAGGTACATAATCCTGCGTATATTTGACTCTCCTGAAGGAGGGTAACGTACGTTATCAGCTGCACGTGCGACAAGTAAAGCACGCTGTATTGATCACGGTCGATGATACAGTACAGTACTTTATTTGAAAGGGGAAAAAAGTGGCAAGAGTGGGAACAGGAACTGGCCAATTGGCTTAGAAGAGAACTGGGCGTGAACTGTAGCAGCACAACATTAAACCGCAGAAACGCATGCTGGCTCAGTGCATCATGAAACGCTGTTACGTTGATATTTACGTTACAATATTAAAAGCGTAGTAAACATTGAATAGCCTTAGCGTTAATTGCAACAAATTCGATTCTCCTTCGAATATCGAGAAGCAGGAGAAAAACTGTCATATCGCTTTATACATACGACGAGTTTCGTACGGAAATTGACAAAGCTTCGAATGGAGTAGGAAATATTAATGAAACTTGTAAAAAAAAAGTTTAAAAAAAACACATTGAAGAATCGATCTGAAGATCTTTCGACGATTGTATTACTATCCTAATTTGACATTGGGGAATGTTGACACTTTGAAGTAATACATTGGAAATAACATACAAGAACCAGAAGATGGATCTGATCTATGTTCCGGAAGTACTCAGTTATGGATCCCTGAGGTATCATCATTACAGGGACTACGACAAACCGTGGAATCGCGATTACTACAGTTACGGTAAGTCATAGGTCGTCGACCTTGACAGATTACGTCTGTTCGATGAGATAACATTGAATCCTGGATAAATTAGAGTTTTGCGCTAATATTAACCAAAGAATCCACAAACACGTAACGTAACATCCTTCGTTTGAGATTAGTTAACGATAAAAGTTTAGCTATTGACGTCATTTGATTATCATATCCGTACAAAGAACTATCGTTTATCGTACAGAGCGAGAAAGTTTACGTGACTGATTTTATTTACCGTTTATCTCCTAAAGTTCTACATTTTTGTATACCGATGCAAAGTAGTAGCGAGATCTCACGCCTACAGCATAGAGATAACGCTGACGTATTTTATCATAAACATTGATTAGTCGCTTATATAAAACTATTATAAAAAAAATCTATCATAATTTTCTTTACGTCAACGACGAGACTGCACAAACAAAAATATAATATTTATGTTGACCGTCAATTCTATACGTCGTAAGCGTTCGCTGCGACTGTCATTCTTTTTTTAAACGTGTTCAGCCAAGAATATCCCATATGTCCGAGTCTCGAATCTCGCGTCGCCGAGTGGCTGTTGTACAGGTCGCGTCAAAAAGTATCATCCGACGATTAACGCGCATGAGAAATCGCCTTGACGGGTACACAGAATAGTCGGAGAATTGGATCATCCTAGGAGAGAAATATCGCAATGGCGAGGACCCGCCAAAATTGAAGACAGTTCGTTAGAAATTGAAAGGAAAGTCTTATCGTTGTCTGAATCAAAGGTTAAATAGCCGTAAACGTGACCTTTGTACCCCAAGGCAATCATTTCCGTACAGCTATCCAGATAGTTAAACAAATTACAGTATCTACATAGTGTAATTTTCATTTTCGAATAGAGGATTGACAATTCCTACGCGCGAAGGAAGACAGATACGCTACGATATTCTAACCGCGAAGGCTACAACAGGCGGGACGCCGACGAAGCCGGTTCGACCAGTAAACAGACCGTCCTCGGTAGTTGCCAATGGTTATGCGCCGGTTTACCTTTTACGTTTGAGTAAATTGTATGACGCCTTTGAATATTGAATGAGCTACACTTCCAATGCTGCTTAATTATTAATTTTCCAGTGATACGTAGTTGTTGACAGAAGAAGAGGCGTAGAAAAAAAAGCGCAGAAGACTTAGATTGCAAAGTTTCACCTGCGATTAAATATAAGTATGTATTAGAGGTAGAATTATACATATAAATATTCGTCATAGAAGAGGGGATACGTATTTATATTGTTGAACTATAGACATCGAGTACCTTTTTCGGTACTAGGATTCAGACCTTCAATATTCTACCTGTACTTTCTACGTGACTGGAGGCACGTATTTTCGTTCTCATAGGATGAGAATACGACTATGCCACGCAATCATGCAGCTGTGCACGTCATCCAAGTAGGGCATCCCTTGCCTAGCCAGAGGAATAGCTGTTGGAGGTATAGGTCGTTTCATAGGTTAATAACACGAGATACTCTATGGGAATAATAAAACATTAATTATCGATATCAGAGTCATTTTCGAGCAAACAAATCTCTGGAATTTTATCTGCAAAGTTTGGATAGTTAATAATAGACGCGCGTAGCCTACGCCAGAAATTCCATGAATCTTTAAGACAGTTATACAGGAGTATTCAGTCGAAATGGAAGGACAGTGATATTTACGACTATTATTCTAGTATTCTGATAGTAACTTTAACGTGAGCGATTTCCTGAGGTACCCGTGATAATGTAACGAAGCTACCACATAAATTTAGCATGCGACGTAACGAGGGAAAGTGTTTTTCGATGTAAATAAAAATCATACTGCAACGGCGCAGTATAGAAAGTCCAGTCGACCGAAATGAAGCGTGACCGTACATGGCTAAGCACGCCGTATGATTTATAAATAAGTAAAAATAGGAAATACTTGAGAAAGACTTTTTTTTACGAATTATTAAACTAAAAAATGTCAACGCATTAAGTAAAAACAGAAGACAGTAATTTCGAAAGCATAAAATTCTTTATAAAGTTTTCTTCCCGTATAATCTACGTCCCTTCGACTGATACGCCTGATAGTTGGTCACTCCGATAAACTTTCCATTACTGATAAAAGAGACAATAAATTTCAACCATAAATTTTGAACGGTTATGTCACGGAATTTGATATTCGCGTAAACACCGACGAGCTGTTTATATTATTTTTTTTTTACCTGAACGGACTATAGTCGCAAGTTACGTTCTATAAATAGCTAACGCATTCGAAAGTCCGGCTATTATTGCATCCATACTATTTTATTGTTATACGCTTAGTTTACAATGGCGAATCTACATTGCTAACTTCAACTATATATTTAGCACGATTGTTTTTCGCCTCCTCATAAAGTCTACATTGAAAATGCTACACGTTTGGAAGTGATTGTGTTATAACAATTAGTCACATATGAATTGACGATAATGCATAAACTGTTATTAGGGACTCCTACATATGTATAATTTATAATAGCTGAATCAACATTGATTTCAGTTTCTGAATCGCTTGACGTTGTCGCCATAATTGAAATCCGGTTTTTAACTACATTACGTATCATATCATTTATATTTATACAAGCGTTGTCAGTATGGCGAGAGCTGATGGGGAGTGGCGCATGTTAGACCAACATTGAAGAGTATAATTAGCCAGTATTAAAAAAAGTCTCTATTGCGTAGGTGTATTAGCTGAAGGCTGAATCGTAGTCTGCAGTTTATTGAGTGTGAGCGTACTAAAAAATTGGGACAATAATACCAATGAGCCATCCGAGAATGCTGAAAAGTACATTGTATATCAGAATTAAGAGTGGCCTCGTTTACTGGTCATAAGCCTTAAGGCTTTATTGCAAGATTGATGAATAATGAGTGTTGAAAAGCTCATTAATACTAATTACCTCGATTATGTCTCAATTCATATGAATAAGAGAGAATCGCTAGCCTAATGTCTGCCTTTAGACTAGGTTTATGTCATATCGATGGGTTAACCCCTAAAGATCATCAATAAAATTTAAAACTATTTTTTTTTTTGACACTTTGGACTACCCCTATTCTGTCGGATATATCTGTATGTATTATTGGTCTTTCTTTTGTAGACAATTCTACGCAGACCAATCAGCGCAAGGTACAGGAGCAACGTACATCCACCTCCAAGGATTCTTGTCAACTGTGTCGTGAAAGTAAACGTCGCAGACTGGCCGAGTACATACGTCGTAAGACCAGGCAGAATTCCTGCACGGAAATTCATGAGGAGGACGAGGATCTCGAGTCTCAGGATGTCCAAATTCCTCAGAGTACAGAGAAGAAGGAGATGACAGCTGAGAGCAAAAAATCTGAGACATACAATCAAGCGAGGATGAAGGATACGAATACATAATTGTAGGGATGAACGTGGAGGATTGAGACTCTAAATTTATAAGTTTTAAACGTATCAGCGATTACAGCCTAAGGCAATAAGAATCGAAGGGTGTGGACTTGAGAAATATTTAAAGGAAATATCGCACTGTAATGCATTAAGGTACCTTGAATTGGACTTACAAGTGACTCGAGTCAATCGTTCAGTAAGAAGAGTCCTCGACAGATGTTTAGTAGTCTTAAAGTTTTTTTTTTATACGACGTTGATAACTTTCGTTGAATTTGTTCATCCTTTTGCATGAGGTCACGCTGGTACTGTAATGCGTTCGGGTACGCAGATCACTGAAGATATGCTAACCAGGAACGAGAGGCAATTTCTTCCCTTTTGCATTGTACTTTTATTATTTTTTTTTCTTCAAGTACTTTGATTCTTCGCTTTTAGTGACGTACGATATCCGCATATCTCTGTGGTGATAATAATCGATGAATGTACCTGGTTGGCAAAGCTTTATGATTATTTATGCTTAAGCTGTCGCGTATATTAGAGTAAGCCTTAATTTCACCTTTCCATTAATTAAAATTTTTAAGATATTTACAATTGCTATTCTATCAGTTACGTAATAACTTTGCGTTTTTCCTCATAGTTTCTATCATTGCGTCTGTCGATGTTGTTGACAATCGTGCAGAAATGCAAAAGACTGATAATAGAATTTGTATTGGGAAGTAAACGAAAAGAAATGCGAACGTCGAGACTCGCGTTTCTTTTCTTTTCCTTTGCGAAAATTTATATTCGGGCAGTCCAATACGCTTTATCTTTAGGAATAGGACAATAATGTATTGCCGATTCGAATAACGAACGAACTTTTCTCGTGAAGCGATTTACGGCTAACCGTATGTTTTTAATTATTCAACAGTATAATAAATATAATGTTTAAGCTTCAAATGAAGCTGATTTACTGAGACTAAGCTTGTATTTCCTCATTTTTTTTTCTCATTTACAAAGCTAAATTAGTGAATTGGAGAGGTCCACGTATACCCGTTGCGTTTGTTCGTAAAAGATATGTGGTGGACAGGAAATAAGCATCGTTTACGCTGAATAATAAATAAAAATAATAAATTTCTACACAGCGAAATCGCCATCAATTTTAATTGTCAGATATGCAGATAGTCTTATATTTTAACTATGTAGGTAAAGTAGATTAAAGACATAAAAAGTCGTCATCTTGCGCTGATAGCGTCAAGATAAATGACAGAGTTGGCGAGAGTAATATATACGCATGTATGTATATGTCGGAGTTAGATGACAAACAATATGGTCATAGAGGACTTATGTAGAAAAATGTCCATAAGAAGCAAAACTGTGGAACATAACCCATAAATGAACGTAATTTATCAAGCGACGAAATTGCGGGGCGGAAGTTTACGACTTGCTCACTAAAAATTTGACTCGTGAGTCACCGAGAACATTCCAGAATGTCGTGCCGTACAAGTGGATCTGATAATGAGGTAATACGTATGTATAGAGAAAGCAATTACTAAAAACAGCAGCGAAGAAACGACATGCGAAAGGAATCGATATGACAGAAGAATTTTCAAAGAGGGCGCTTTAATTTTCTAAGGGATACATTAAAGTGCGCAGTTTTGCGCACGGTACCAATCTACACATGCGCCCTTTAAGCGCACGGCACCACGAATCCATGTTACACGATAGCCCAGTGAATTGCATTAATATTATCTTGAAAATTGTGATACAATTTTCGTTATTTTTTTGTCAGAAACATAAGAAAAAAAGAAGGGAGTGAGCGAAAAATATTTGAGGTAATAAAAAAAATAGTATGGATTGCCACGGACTCAAAAACTCTCAGTGAAAGTCCTTACGCTTCGTGTAGCATGGACTTGTTGGTGCCGTGTGCAAAGGCGGCGGGCTATGCGCAACTTCTATAAAATTGATAGCAAGGAGACCAGAGAGCGAAGTTTGTGTCAGCCAATCTAAGTGAAGATAAGCAACAGTCTAAGCGAGTCTACGGTTACTGCTTTACCGACAGAATGTTCTGGTCAACGTTGCGAGGCAAGGATCCTCTGGCGGCCAAGGAAGGTAAGTGCTTGTGACGGGGAAAGAGAGGATTGCGTAACGGCTCTTGTTGCAAGAATATTAGATCTTTGAAACCGAATCCTTTCTTGGATACCAGGTGCGGATAAAGAAAAGCCGAAGAAGAAGGGATGTGGAAGATGCGGGGAACGATGCAAGAGATGCGAGGAAAACTGTAAATGCACAGTTAGAACTGTACTGATACGGCCGCCTATGTTTACTTTCTACACGGATATGATGCACTGACTATGAAGTCGAAGACTAATTTATATTACGCATTAGCTAGAATACGAATGATAGGCCTAAATTATTTATTAATTATTAACACGTACGGCTGAAACTTAATAGAAGTCTTTGTAGTTATGAATTTTAGGGGGGCGTTGGCAATCTCTCGAGGCCTCTTGGCGTAAAAAGTGTTTCAAGTGTTTCTATTGGCTAGTGTTGCTTCGACCGCTTCCCAACGATTAACCCCCCATTCCTTGTGAATTTTTATACTTACATGTATACACATATGTATGTTTGTACATAGCGTAAACAAAAAATGGATACTTAATGTTCATATTAGAATTATTCAATCTTTTATATATGTGTAATATATAATTATTATTTATTGATATATATATATACTTTTCTTATTTCTTACCTTCAACAGCCATGTTAGCACAGATTCCCGGTACGGTACAAAACCACGCTTGCGATTACTGGTACTTTCCGCAAGAGAACCAATAACTTTACCCAAAGTCAATAAGGATTTGTTGATGGAAACACCTTCCTGTTGATAAAAAAAATTATATTGAGTGATAAATTCGTTCTGAACGCTAAAAAAACGGAGATTAAATATTACATGACGAACGTTTACTCACTCTTAGTCGGTCTCCACTTGCGCAGGTTTGACTTAGTCTTTCACTTCCGGCCAGATCGACTAGATTAATTTTGCTTCTTTTACTAGGCTCGACAGGTTTACCCTCAGGAACGTCAATCCTCGTTTGTGTTAATATCACGCTGAAGATGCTGTGCGATCTTGAACTCTTCTCGTTCATTCCAGTTGCAGCAGTTACTCTTTGCGAATTGCCGACCTTTAGCCAAGCCTGAATATACAAGTTCATATAATATGCTTACGAAGAAAAATAGATAACGATCCTATCAAATAATACTCGCCTGTAGATCTTCATAACTTCGAACTCCATGTTGACTGAGATCTACCACGTATGGTCCAAAAACGGGATGTTCTCTCACCTTCAATGGCGATTTCTTTTTTGAACCACTGTCACTCGCAAGCAAATCATGTATCTTTTCGTTATAAATTTCGAAATAGCTAATCTCGACTGTTGTAGCGATTTCAGATGTTTGCTGTGCGCGACGAAATATTTCATAACAGAAACGCGGTATTATACCAGCTTCCGGCCCTGGTTTACTTCCTCCGGATTCTACACCCATCATACTGTAACTCTTCCCGGATCCAGTTTGACCATAAGCAAACAGGCACGCGTTGTAACCCTCAAATGCATTTTGTACTAGCGGAAGTACCAGACTGCGAAACACCGTTTCCTGATCCGCATGACCTTCTCTATCAGAATCGGAATATGAGACAAAGCAATGGTCGTACATAAAGGAATGCTGAGACGATTCACAATCTACAATGACGTTTTGACCTGCAGCGGTAATTATAGACGTGATTTTGGGCTCGGTAAGTTCTCTGAAAAAAAAAAGATAATCAATATTATACATAAACCAGTCATTTCATTGATGGAAATCATTATAATATATATGTATATCGAAACTTTATATAATGTCCCATTAAAGTTATTGATTAACAATATCTTTTAATGGTTTCCCATACTTGTTTCGCATCTGCAATAATTTTCTTACCGTAAATTTAGTGGACGGACACGTATGCCCACGGTTAGATTACTATTTTCTCCGTCACATATTGTCTGCTCCTCAACAAAGATTTCTCTCCTGGGTGTTTCCACTTGTACCTGATTGAAACATTCCGGTGTACTTTGCGTCAGTGAGTGATCGCTGAAGTATCGCTTCATCGGCGTGCGGGGGTTCGACGGGGCGACTCTTCGTGGAGTGCAGAAATGCGTCACCGGAGTTTTGTCCGATGACAAACGCGTGTGTGAATTTGATTTCGATGGTGTTTTTAATTTTTCTTCTGAACAGAACATTCTTCTTGTCTGCTGCCACCGCGTATCACGTTCCGTACGAAGTTCTGGATTGCTACCGTGACCACTGTGATTTCCGCAAAATATTTATGATATATTTTATTTCCTTATACATACCAAGGACTAACGGATGAAAATTAGAAAATTTGATGCACACAAAAAATGTGCATGTTGCCTGGGACGGAATAATTTGTATAAAAAAATGTAAAAAGCATTAAGTCGATATTCAGTTTTTAAATAATCAATCACTAAAAAAAGATTTGTATACGGGGAATCACCGTCGTTTCGACAAACGTAAATTTTTATACTGGAATAATAATAAAGTGTCATGTATTGTTTATAACGTATAAATGGACACGGGAGAAGAAATTGTTATTCTAAAGGAAAATTACATGCCAATAGAAAAAAAATATTAAAAGATCAAAGCATAATCATTCCAAGTATTTAAAGACATTCCAATAAAAAGTAACCCATCAAATTAACCTCAACTCACTCTCTAGGGGGTCTGTTTTCCTTCCCGAAAGTGCAGGATGAACTCGCAAAAATTGCATTGCAAAAACCATGTGGGGTGCTCGGCTTTGATTTTTCGCACGACATACCACTGATTAATATTCAAAAGCTCGTAAGTAAAACAAAACAAAAAAAGAGGAACAAGCAAGCAAATCATGCAGACACTTGAAAACAGATAACCTCGTAATATTGACAGTTGAACCGAAACTCGTTAAAGTTTCACAAATCTCTCATAATTGTATAAGAGGAAACGCAAGAGATTCCAAGGTAATGTCCTCTTTATAATTAGCAGCGACACAAACGAATAACCATACGAAATAGACGAAACTTATAACCGGTAAAATTGACAAACTTTGGACGCGGGTTCAACTACGAAATGGCGGCAATAAAAAGTAAACGCTTAGTCAGGCTGCCACTTGACTATTTTTAACACACGGACTTCATCATCATATTACTTATTAAATTATGATTAACAACCCAAAATGAAACTTTAATAGAATAAGAAAATGATACATGAACATTATTAATTGAATTTAAATTAAATATGGCTAATCTTTCATTTGCAATTCATCTACCATTCTAATCATTCCGTTATGGTGGTAGCATTGGTAATTTTGAATATTTCGTTCACTGCCGTCCTTATTGCTATCCGTCTCAAGATTTTAATTGTGACTAACAGTGTTATCAATCAAATCTAATTTAGTTAATACTGTTTTATAGTGGGTACAATTAATAAAGAATATTGAGTGTCATTGGTTTATCACTGAAGTGATTCATACGTTTGAAAGAATTGCATACAATATCACGCACGCTCTTTGTGATATTTTACACCTTTATTGCGCATGACTATTCACTTTGCCACGAGTATTGCTATTGTGTGGTTGGTCGAATGGAATGAATACTGTACGTGGGTTTTTGGTACAAATTACACGTAGTGGGGATTGAAAAATATTGTGAGGTTATCCGGTCAATTGCATTAGTTAAGTATTATCATATGTGAACATAGTGAACGTTAAAAGATAAAACTGTTAAGATCCAGTGTGGAGAAGCTAGAACATGGCACCGTCATCGGCTTCGAATTCTCTTTCATCATTAAACACTCTTTGTCCTAGTCGAGCGTTTCTATCGCGTTTGGCTCTTGCCACGTTTCTGCTATTGATTCTTCTTAATTTTCCTACAATATGTCATAGTCATGATCACGATCATTCTCATAGTGAACCACCAAGTTTTAAATACTCTAAAGAAGCTAACAAAGCTTCTGTTGACAGTTCTCATGATCAAGTTCATTCCCATCACGATGGACATAGTCATGAACCTCCCAAAACTAAATCCAAACCACTTCTCAGTGTTGAAGAATATAACCAGGTTGCTCTTCAAGCATTTGGTTCGACATTACTTATCTCTGCAGCACCATTCCTTCTTTTGTTCTTTGTACCATTGGACAATACAAAGGAACGTGAACCACTGTTGAAAATTTTATTGAGCTTTGCATCTGGTGGACTTCTTGGTGATGCTTTTCTGCATCTTATTCCACATGCTCTTGTTCCTCATAGCCATTCCGCGTCAGAAGATTCTCATGACATAACAGAAGAAGGTCATGGTCATAGCCATAGCCACGGTGAACATGATCATGGTATGTCTGTTGGTTTGTGCGTACTTTTAGGAATAATAACATTCCTGATGGTGGAAAAAGGTGTTCGGTTAATTAAGGGTGACCATGGTCATAGTCATAGTGGTTCCGATAAGAAAAAGGATGACAAAACAAAAGTTAAATCCTCTGGAGATTCTGCAAAACTTATGCACAAAAAGGAGGATGTTAAAGATATTAAAATCGCTGGATATCTGAACCTTGTAGCAGACTTTATGCATAACTTTACTGATGGATTAGCAATTGGTGCCAGTTATTTGGTTGGAGAAAATATTGGGTACATCACAACATTCACCATATTACTTCATGAAGTACCACATGAAATTGGTGACTTTGCTATTCTTGTTCAAAGTGGATGCAGTAAACGAAAGGTGAATTGTTTGAGTGCATCTTAACTATATGTATATTAACATAATTACATAATATTTAAATAACATTTGTTTTACAGGCCATGCTGCTCCAGTTGACCACTGCCTTTGGTGCATTACTAGGCACATACGTTTCCCTATTAGCTGAAGGAATGGGTAAATATTATTTGTAATTTATACAGCCCTTGAATAGCTTAGTAAATTATGTCTGTACTTATGAAAATGTCTTTGACTCATTATAGGCGATCTAGCGACATCCTGGATTTTGCCATTCACGGCTGGTGGATTTATTTACATCGCGACTGTCTCTGTCATACCGGAATTACTTTCAGACACAAAGTTTTGGCAATCAGTGAAGGAAATCATTGCCCTTCTCCTAGGTGTTTACATGATGGTATTGATTGCTCAATATGAATGAAAATCGTAGGATATTTATTTGAAATGACACAGATTTTTAATACTTATGTGGATGGCATCAGAGATCTGATGATTGTTTCATTTGGACGGAGTCCATTTAAAAATGTGCAAAGATCTCTAATGGATTGGATTTGTGCTAAGACTTTAATTTTTTTGCTACCAAGTAGTTGCAATTAAAAGAATCGACTTTTATTTAGATTTATTTTGTATGATTAAAAGGAAGCGTGAGTTGGCTATGTACTTTAGGTTAAGCACTGATACATCACAGCAGTTTGTACGTTTCGATACCCGGAAGGGTCCGTGTAATGAATATTTACTGCAAAATATTTTACGTCTTTTGTACTAGGAGAACTTAATTTACAAAATGCTTGTTTGTATAATGGCAGAGCTGATGTAACTTGTTATTTCTATGTATTTGGACGTAATATCAGTATATACAATATATATATATATTTAGTAAATAAATTTTGTTCTTTCTGTTTTTTCATAAAAACAAAACACTAAAGTACAACAAGACTAGAAAATATTCTACAATATACATAAATACATCGAATTAAATGTGTCTAAATGAGGTAAGAACCGGCGTCATATCAGATTAGGACAGTAGCCGTTTTATTTCGTTAAGGCAATTACTAGCTTCTGTCAAAGATTCTTCGTTATTGCGATTCTTTGACAGCTTCCATCCTTCCTGACAGGATTTCTTAGCTTTTTCTAAAAGTCCTTTCTTCATAAATACGTTTCCAAGATTTACATGAATAGAACCCAGATCTACCATATCAGGTAGTTTCTTTCCTGTGTAATTGATAGGAGAAAAAACGTGTGATTCTCATTCGTAAATTCTTTGTAATTGTACCTACCAATTTCAACTGCCTCTGATAAATAATCAATCGCCTCATCGTCATCACCACGAAGGGAACTTATGGTTCCAAGATCATTCAGTAAAACTACAGTTTGTTCATGTTCACGGCCGTTTATCCTTACGCATAATTCGTAGGCTTTGAGGAAACATTTCAAAGCCTCTGTGTGCCGAGATTGTTCGAAAAGAAGTCGTGCGTACCAATCAAGTGTCATTGCCCATAAGAGGATGACATCCTCGTCCTCAGTATGTGAGTCAATGCGTTTTTGCAAACTTTTCAAACAGAAGTCAAAGCCATCTTCGGCCTTCCTGTAAGGCAAAAGAAAAAATTAGGTCTAATATTTAATTTACTAAATATAGAAAGAGAATATGTGCCTAATATAATATCTTATTGGTATATAACTTACTGAAAGTCACCAGTCATCTGATAGATTTTTGCCATTTTTAGACTTATATGAATAATTTTCATATCGTCTTTAGGTGTCCCAGTAGATATAAGCCTCTGCATGACAGACACAAAAAGTTTCTCTGCCTTTTGATAGTCACCTATATCGAAAGCTAAATTTGCCATAATGTCATAAATATACGTGATAGCTTCATAGTGTTGCAAAGTTTGTGCCTGCCGTAGTGCAACGTGAAGCATCTGTTCTGCTTTCTTAAAATCTTCCCTCTGAATAGAAACATAATATAGGACTATCGAAGATAAAAACAAACATTAAAACTGTAATAATACAGACAATATATTAAAATATAAATTTCTTTTAAACACAAGTTTTACCTGTATAAGAAGTATGGAGCGTTTTATGGCCATTATAAGGTCGGGTATTTTATCATCTTCCTTTTCATCACTTCCAAAGAGGCCAAAAAATGCAGCTGCAGTTCCCAAAATTAATTTTTGATTGTTAACATTATTCTCTGTTCTACGATTCTCATCTTCGTGACTGTTCTCTGTTGCAACACTAGGTTGCAGCATACGATTTACGAAGATGCTGCTCCAAGAAGTTGTACGACATGCGCCGACTGTTATACGACTCAAGTCAATTCCTCTTTGTAGGAATTTGCTAGTGCCAAGCACAAATTTAACAAAAAGACACGACATTTCAAATAACTGTTTCTTCTAATTTCATATTCCCATGATTACCCAAGAATTTTTATTGTGTCTTTCCTCGAGACACGTCTCTACGCATTCGATTGTTTCTAGGTTATATTTAAGTTCTTTCGAAAGATACTCAGCATGCGCTGAGACAGCTGTGGTGTCAGGTTTGCATATAGAAAAGCCAATTGTTAAATAGAGACTATTTGCATCCATTTTAGAAAGAAGCTAATACGCAACATTATTATATCTTGAAGTATTTCTCGATATCAATCGATTTCGAGGAGTCCTTTGTCTCTCTATATTTAACATGATTTCTTCATTAAAATTTGGAACTTTCTCCATCGTTAGTTAAATTTCCACGATAAAGGACCGTTAGGACGAGTTTCTGATACCAAATGACAACTCTGGTAACCAATGAGAATTGGGAACCATTACAGGTAGCCAATACGCAAAATTCTTTAGCAGCTAACGAGTCACAGGTAAGTCAGTCGGTCGTGAGCGGCCGAACAGCCAGCAGGCTGAACGTGTATTTTATTCTCTACGACTTTGGACAGGTGAACTTCAGGTATCGTGCATCCCCACCAGGAGCAGTGGGTTACCTTCGCGCGGTCATGAGACACGGCAAAGCGCATCAGGTACGTGAATTATGTGAATTCTTGCATGCCCGGCTTGACATTTAAAGCATAGAGAGAAATTCGAGAACGGCCAGGTGGGATACCGTTGCTTAGTCTCATTAAGGTTCTTCCGGTCCGCCCACACATAACTCAATTCTCTTCAGGAATTTTCTCATCAACTCTGTCGGCAATGTCGAGCCTCTGGATTATTCCTGATTAAATGTCTCTCGCACGGGACACTCCCTTTTCCTGCATACGCGCTACAATACCGCCCCTATGTTTGGCGGATGTAATTATCAAACTCAAATCCTTCATTTTTCCCGGCATTCCAAAATCTCGATCGGCATCCTTATGTTACTATAAGAATCATAAAAATTTCTACACATCTAAACTTTCAGCTACCAGTCACATTGTGTAAAGCCTCAATTACATAGAGGATGTTAAACTCCAGTGAAAATATTAAGTACCATCCGAACGTAACGATCCCTCTCAGTAAACATTCGTGTTAAAGACCTTAATGAAGAAACAAGATACGATAAAATCAAAGGAATTCAATGCGCCGGAAATTGAATTAAAGGAAAACGTGGGTCTCCGTATTATGACGTTGCTACTCATACCGCTTTAAACTTCAGATAAAAAACTCACGTACCGATGTATTGTGGAATAAATAAAAAAACAACTTCATATGACTCACGTGCAAAGTGGTCGAGCAAATATTTTTCTTGTAACATATAAAACGGTACTTAGACTATGTTTATTGTAGCAAGCATGAGTACCCCGAAGAGCCAGGACACGATTGACGCGACGGCTACTCCAAAATCTTCGGAGGCGCCGGTAGCGAAACAAGAATCAACGCCGGTGAAACCGAAGAACTGGGTCCAGTTTGAAGAAGAGACTCCACCGGATACACCAGGTCGTCCCAATAAAAAGACTGATTCCGTAGCCGTGGAAGTTGAGAAACCTGTAGATACCACGGTTGCTCCATCCAATGTAAAAGCACCAGCGGAATATAGCGGCGCGGTCATAACCGCGGAATCCGTTCATGTAAATGTCGAAAGATCCGGCATGAACCGATCGCTGTCGGTAGAATCGACTGAAAATATTTCAGATGCTAGAACGACAAATTCAAATCCAAAAAGCGCGAGTCTCAAAACTATAGATCTTCATGACGTCTCCAATGGCCGCGGTCTTAATAATATTGTCAGTACACCCATTGGTAACATACGCCAGGGCTTTGCTAATGGTGATACTATAGTCACATTACTTCCGGTTAACACACGCTGGCCATGGATAACACCAGCTAAATTTCGACCGGAACTCGTACCAGAGGAACTAATGGCACAAGGATTGACTGTAAGTTTGAAATTTTTCTGAAAGCTGACGCTTTTATTTATTTCAAAATCAACCTCAGACTGTTTCATGCTTACAATTGTCTTACTCAGCTCACTGTGGAGGACTACGTACACATTATGGAACTCCTGGTGAACGACGTCCGCTTCAACATGTACAATATATGCTATAAACGCATCCTCGTCCTCTGGATCTTCACAGCCTTTGTCGTCCTCTTGGGATTACTCTTCTCCGGGGTGACCGGGTTGACACTCTTTGGTCTTGGTGTCATGTGGCTCGTACTAAATGCCGCAGCAATCTTTCTCTGCATGTTCGTGAAGATACGGCTTAATCATAATCTCGAGAAATGTATGGCTCAAGTAAACAAGCATCTTCTACGGCACAAGATACTCCTGGGACTGGATGACCGCGGCAAGATATCTTGCCATAAAGTCAATTTGTGTTTCATCTACTTCGACACCACCGACTGTATCGTGAGTTGACTCCCATGTAAATGTAATATTAATCAATTAGAATTCCAATCGTAAATTATTCCCTTGTACGGTTTTAGAAAAAGCTCCAGGAGGTGATTGAACGCGAGGAACGCGAGGGTAGGATCATCGGTGGCGACGAAGCTGCGGAATCAAAACGTCGCCAGGAATTGCAGCAGCGGATGGATATCGATGACAGCGACATAGTCATTCAGGGTAGTACGACGACGCGACTTTCACGAAAACAGGTAAGGAATTATTTGTTTTATATCTTTAAAATTATATATTTATCAATTGAAATTACGAGATCATTATTACTTGCTATTCATTATCTACTGAATACTAGCGTATCCTCTGCTCGGATTGCAATGTTAAGAAAAAAAAAAGATAAATTCAATAACTCAGACACGTCCATTCTTTTACTTGAATATTTTTCGTTGAATTCGTCTTTCGTGGGGACGATGAAAATTAGGGGAAGAGCGAGCAGGTCCTCTGTCGGTACATACAACGCTGGGCAAAGGATTATCTACGACGTAGACTGGATTGGACGGTTGACGAGGAAGGTGGAAATCCTTCGTCACCGCGACACTTGTCCTCTGCGCTATGTCCTTGTCAATACGTGGAAGAATGGCTAAGGAACAAACCCCGTATCCAGGGTCGTGACTTCTGCCCTGCTTGGAGCAGCTTCCTCCGGGATAGAGGCATTTAAGAAAGATGAATATAGAGAGAGGGAGAGAGCTAAAGAGTAAAAAGATCAGGCGATATTATTTTGAACGGCAAAAATGCCATTAGTTTTAAAAAAATTGAACGTCTAACGTTTAGTATTTAACCTAAAAAAAAATCAAACCTATTAACCGTATCCACAGGACATTCCGGTAATAATGTAGACTTAGCTAACAAGCATCACGTATAGCAATTAATTCTTGTTTTTAACTATACAAACTGACCACGAGACCTTTACATAGGATGCGTTATAAATTTTAAGCCAGTATTACTTACTCCAACAAGTCTTATAGTTTTACATAACAGTAATTTCCTCTAAACCGCCAATACGTTATATTTCCACGTCAACCGTTTCTACATTCCAAGTTAAACTGCACTGAATCCTTGGCAAATGTGATAATTGCTTTGATAATATTCTTTCTAACGCATTAACCAATATAACATATAAATGATGCATAATTAGAGAAGCAAGAGTATCAAGGATTTACGCTTCGATAAAGTAATGGACAGATTGGATAAGGCGGGTGGTGTGTTTTGTCAGGAGCGGGCGGAGTTGCTGCTGCTGAGGTACGCGTCCCGATGGGCGCGTCGCTTTGTGCGTCGCAGACTCGACCTCGTCGTAGACTCTCAGGATCGCACGGCGGGACGTAACATCGCTACAGCGAATATCGGGCTATCAGTTCCGCCACGGCATTGCGTCTCCGCCCGCTGTCCCTGCCAATTCATCGAGGACCACCTCAAGTACAAGCCCCGAGGCAAGTTGACATTCCGCAAGCTCTTTCATCTCCCGAATTTTGATTTTTCTTAACAAGAAAGACAACAAGGGAGAGGAGCATGGTCTAGAATGACGAAAGAAAAAAAAAGAAAAAAAAACCCATAAAATACTCTTAATGATTTAATCAGACTTTTCAACGATTTTTTTTTTCCTTTTTTTTTACACATTTTTGTTAAATGATTATTTTCCTCTCTATTGTCATTCTTTTACTAGTCTTGTCGACAGTTCCTCTTGCACAAAAATTATCACTGATTCAAGCGGTCCATTAATGAATCACTTTTAATGAATCTCAAGCTGTAACCTAATCAAGGGCACTCATTACACACGTTACGCATATCGGCAATAGCACGTATGTCGGCACTCAAGCTTTTTTTATATCACATACTAAGTATTCTACATCCGACTTAATTACTTATGTAAGAAATCTTGAATTAATAGTCTAAGATTTATACGTTTACGTGGGACGCACTGTACCTTTATTATGACGCAGAGGACATTACTATGTTGGTCGTGATATTCTTTCATTATCGCGTTCTATCGTATCACCGTATTACGTTACTACTGCTGCTACTACTATTACAATTATTATTCGGTATTTTATAAGACTGACTTACACGATTCTGACTAATTACTTCCACTTTGCTGCTTTTATAATTCTTATACTATTCACGCGGGAGCAATACTGGCTTACTACATTATTTCACTTTTATTCCGCGTCTCGACGTGGTATTTCTGCAATCTCTTTTTCACATTTTTAATTTGAATATTATTGTTATCGTCATTAACGAATAGCACTTGGTATCACTATGTAGTAGTTAGGGTTAAATTTTTCACTCTGGCAGCTACCTACATTGGCCATAATGGGATATTGACATCTGATGTTAATCCGAATCGAAAATCGAAGGAAAAAATTACCTTTAATTATTTTCTATTTCATTTGGACATCATTCGCATCACTGATGTTCGAATTGTTCTTGTTCGGATTCACATTGTTCAAATAATTTCCTTCATCGGTTTTCCAATTGATTATTTTAACGAGCATGTCCTTCGAAATCCGTCCAATAATAATCCAAGGATATTTCCAGTTGTGAATGATACATCTTTATTCTCTATCGGAGGAGATCCTATATACAGGGAAGGGCGTGTAAAGATAACGTACTTATATACGAGTAAATCAAGCGAAAATTTAACGTGTAATCTTATCGGGCAATAATTAAATGAAATTTAATGGAAGAGCAATGCTGAGAATTTGATATATTTTCTAATGTCGTTAATATTATCAAAGTAACAGACAGCATTTTAAATAGTATGTATTATATATGAATATATATATATATATTTACAAATGAATATTTTATGTATACACTCATTGTATCTCTGTTAAAGAATTAAACAATGGTTACTTATTTTAATAAGGATCTATCAGTATCCTTTACGTGGCTTTAGTTGATTATTGATGTTGTTCTTTTTTTTATTATTGTACTCTTCGTTGGTAGATAAAAGCGTCGTATATGCTGATTAACATTTTTCCTTCTTTTTTATATCGTTCATTAATTGCATATTAATTTCATGCAGCTGGACACAAAAAAGTGGAGGTTGCTGTGCTTTCCAATCCACGTGTTTTAAACACGTAAAAGAGGTTTGACAAAATTTTACTTAAGGATCACGTTGATTGAAAATTCGTTTGATCGTCTTCCAAATTTTTATAAGAGATTTTATGTAAGCGAATTACATTTGCTTTATTCATTGATACTTGTTTTGGAATTGATTTCTAGGGGGAAATTTAACAGATAGCACAAATTACGAAAATTTCAACAAGATGTTTTCAAAAGATCTTACGTCATGGGTTTTGTTGTCTTCTAGACGCCTCGTGTCTACTTTTTAACATAAAACGTCAAGTCATGTCATCTTCTAACGACGTCTTGCGGACGCCTTTTCTTCATTTGTGCTATCCGGGTTTGCTATGTAAATGTACGTACTTGAAACATTAACAACTTCTGTGGTTTCAATACATGTTAACTGAATGAATAATACTAATATTTCTGCTTTTAGTTGGCAATAAATTAATTAATACTTTTGTTTAACACTATAAAATTTGGAGCTTCTTACTTTACTAACTCCTGCCTGCCACTTTTTTCAGACTATCCACCTGGCTTCACATGGTGTGCTTACTTCAAAGAACCTCTGAACAGATCTGATCCCCTTGGGAACTACAGTGGTTGGTAAAATGTCGAATAAACAGTCAATATTTTAGTGTAATAATATCGTGGGACCGTCCGGTAAACATATCAAAAGGAATATCGCTATTACTCTTACATTTAAATGTTAGTATTATAGATTCTGCGAGGGTGACTCGTAGCCAATGACACGCGTGCCTTTTCTCATAGTGGAATTTTGAAGCGTTAATCGCAATTATTGAGAAACGTGCCTTTATGCCAGGGTTTGTCAAAGATACTGCAGAACGCTTGGAGCTTCTTTTAGAAAAAAAAATATTCCATTAAATACTATTTAGTGGGTAATCGCAGAGGATGCATAGTATTCTTTGACTTGTTATGGTTCTGTTATTCTCTTAATGACTGCTTTGTTATTTATGTTTCTATGTGGCGATTATGTAATAATTATAACATATCTGACTTGGAACATGTATCTATAAAAACACATTTTTTTGAATGCACGATCAAAAAGCAGTCGTTGTGTATATTTTAAATGACATAAAAAACAGTCTTTGAATGTCTAAAACGTCCATAATATTTAATCTCATCTATTTTTAAAAATGACAAACAAAAGCAATGACAATGTTTTTAATTTGTATGAGGCTTGAACTCATTTATTGAATAATATTTACAGTAGTATTGTCATATAATTTATAAGGAATAATGTAAAAAGTATATTACTGGTGAAATATAAAAAATTACATAGTATTATTTGCAATTCCTCCTAGTACCTCTGTGATTATTGCTGTAGTCATTTGTTTTTTTTAAACAATCTCAGAATGCACAGTATTGAACAAATAGTCTTTATCATACATGAAAATGTATTCTGCATGTTTTGTTGTTACATTTATTCTTACAGAAATGCATTGTACTTTCATTAAATAATATATAATATGACACGTTCAACTGTCTTGTTGCCTTCTTTCTAAATCAGTATTACCATAACATTACTCACTTGACAAGTGCTTCGAGTGCTTGATTTCGAATATCCTGGACTAGTCTCTTCATTTCTTGATCAGCACTGCGTAACGAATTACTTTCTTGATGCAATGATTCGTTCAGTTCTTCAAGTCTCCGATTGACATCCAGGTAAGACTTAACTTTTCGATAAACGTTTTCAGGATCGTTTGTATTCATTGGAAAATGTAAGTCTTCATTACGCGGTTCACCTGAAAATATTTTATGATCAGTGACTAAAGTCCTTCAAAATTGATAAAACATTAAATAACTGAAACAAATCTAACCTTTCGAGAGAATTTTGAAACATATGTCGTTTATGTTAGAATTTTGGAGATCTTCCAAAATTTGCTCAGGTGCTGGAGGATGTGGTCTGGGTGGCAAATTATTTTTCTTATTTCCAAACATTGCTTTTAATTATTTCTTATATTTATATCTCATACGTCATATATAAAGGTTATAATTACTGACATAACAATTTAGCGCGCGCACGATAATCTGACGGTTAGACAGGATGTCACGTGCTTCAGTGTGCCAACACGAAAAAAAATGTCTACAATGCGAAAAAAAACATTTAAGGAGGGATAGTGTTTAAAATACCTACAAATTGCAATTGATTCGACAGCGTTTCTTTTTTAAATATAATATATGAATAAGTCCTACACGGTAGAACTTTTTCTAGCAATGAAGCAATTCTTTCTTTTGTAATAATATGCATGAAATTTTCATAATATACATTCTTTTAATTCAAATCTAGTTATTTTTTGTTTTTCTGATGTATTCGAAAGTGAAGAAGTTTTCGCGCATTCTCTGTAGAGATTATAAAGGCGCGCACGGTGGAACAGGTGCGTGGATGCACCAACGCGAGTTGCAGTTATTCTGTGCAACGAGAGTACAAAGAAGAAAAGAAGTGAAAGGAATAAGAAAGTTCAGAGGACGCGATGCCGTCTGCAGTGACTCAGGATAGAGTGGTGAAAAGAGCTTTCCCTGTAAACATCAGAAGGGCATCAAGACGACGTCTCCCTACGGTACCTAGTAGAGATCAGCTTGAGGCACAATGAGACATTTGCGAAAAATTGACACACTTTATTCTTGTTTTTCCATAGTTACCTCCACGTATTGCTGCTGATCAAGCACGCGTCCAGGCCGAGCATGTTGAGGGAAGCGAAAACGATGAACCTGGACCCAGTCGGCTACGTCGGGGATCAGGCAATCAGCCAACAATATTGGACATGTTCTGTAAGCCTGAGGAGCCCAAAATGATCGAGTTGGAGAATGGCTCAAAGGTCTTGCCAAGCCCGAAGGATCCTAGTAGTCCTAAGAGCATGGAGGACTCGAATCGATCAGACAGTTCTTGTAGTTCTCTGTCGAGTGGCTCTGATAACATAGCTAAATCTGAGGCTAGTGAGACTGAAGCAGGCTTAGAAGAAGGTTCAGAAGAGACACATTCTGAAAAGAAATTAAAGCTTGATGATTTGAAGGAGAAGAAGTCTGTGGATGTTTCAGAGAAACAAGAAATTAAACGACTCAATGGTCTTCCACCAAAATGTGAATTTTGTAAACAAAAACTTATAGAATGTGAGCCGTATCAAGGGCATCCAAATGGTGCCGTAGAAGAATTTATTGCCTTGACCGATCCAAGGCTTTCATTGTTTACAGGAGAAGAGACTGCCATTAATGAAAGTGATGAAAGGCCACAGAATAAATTAACACATTTTAGGTATAAAATTCTTAAAATTTTCAATAGTGCTTATGCTTAATTAACATACTATTTTATCATTTTCATTTTTACAGCGTTTACGATAAAAATGGTCATCTTTGTTCCTTTGACTCCGGTCTCATTGAAAAGAATGTATTACTCTATTTCTCTGGCTATATGAAAGCCATTTATGAAGAAAATTCGCTTCCAGACGGTGGCGTCCCAACAAAAGATATGGGTCCGATAAACGAATGGTGGGTCTCCGGTTTCGACGGAGGCGAACTTGCCCTTATTGGTTTCAGTACCGGATATGGCGAATATATATTAATGGAACCCTCCGAATCTTACGCACCTTTTATCGCTTGCGTGCGAGAAAAAATTCACATGAGTAAATTAGTTATTGAATTTCTTCTTGATGAAGTGAATCCCACATATGAAGACCTTTTAAATAAACTGCAGGTACAAAAAATTCATTAGTCTTCAATTATTTAGGACATCCAGTTAATTTATAACCACCTAAATCTTCTTCATAGACTACAGTCCCACCAAAAGGTCTGTCTACCTTCACGGAAGATTCACTACTACGACACGCTCAATTTGTCTGCGATCAAGTTCTTTCCTTTGACTCATCTGCTCGTCCAGAGGATCCGCTTTTGATAACAACACCCTGCATGCGTGCCCTGGTGAACTTAGCCGGTGTTACTCTAGGTAAACGTCTAGCTTCTCGTAGGGCGCAAAGACGTGACCAGAAACATAAGAAACCAACTTGGACTAGGGCTACAACAACTCAACTGGTGAACAATATGTTCGAGACCTTCTTCACAGAACAACTGGCCAAAGACAATGCAAAGGAACCTTCGGTGTGAATTAATTTTCTTTACCTAAAACGATTTAAAAGTTAATTGAACAACGAAAAACAATTCTACTTCTCGCTCAGGGTCCTAAACGAAGACGATGTGGTGTTTGTGAGGCTTGTCAACAACCAGATTGCGGAGTCTGCGCACACTGTAAGGATATGACGAAATTCGGTGGTCCAGGCCGAAGTAAGCAAGCCTGTGTCAAAAGAAGATGTCCTAATATGGCGATTCAGGTAATTGATGCTTCATTAAAATATTTGTATATAATCCCCATAGAATCTAGGAATTAGAATTTATGCTAAACTTACAGGAAGCTGATGATTCTGATCTTGAAGATGAGGATGAGTATGATACTCTAGCTGAGACTGTCTTAACACCACATCAAAAGATTGTGACTTGTCTCAAGGAAGTAAAGAAGGAGATCAGGTGGGAAGGTGATGCTGTGCTCGATGATGGAAGACGTACATTTTATGCTAAAGCGATAGTAGGCGATGAGGAGATATCGGTGAATGACTGTGTCATGGTGGAACCAACTGACCCGGCAATTCCTTTGCAAATTGCCCGAGTAATTTATATGTGGGAGAATCGTCGTGGCTTCAAAATGTTTCATGCTACTTGGTTCAGGCGAGGTAGCGACACTGTTCTTGGAGAAACGTCTGACCCAACTGAATTATTTCTTAATGATGATTGCGATGAGGTGCCTTTATCGTCTGTCACTACGAAAGCCAATGTCAAAAAACTTGATATACCGAATGACTGGGCTCTATTTGGTGAGCAGAACATTCCATTTAGTCAATTTGGTTAATCTAATTACATGATTATTTATTAATATCTCTGAATGATTAGGCAACACGGATGTTAAACTAGACAATGAATTTAAAGACTCAGACGGAAAATGTTTCTTCTATCAGAAAAGATACACTTCCGAAACGGCACGTTTTGAGGATCCTTTGTCGGATCCTCCCTGTCCTAAGAAAGAAATCAGTCACAGATTCTGTGCAGCTTGTGCCAGGTTCAGCGCACTTCAACAGCAAAGTACGCCTAAGGTAAGCAATTATTAAAGTGATATTATAGATAAAATCAATCAATTAAGCCGTATTAAATATAAACATCTTTATATCAAGGTATTTGATCGTAAAGAAGAGAAAAGTAGCAAGGAAGTCACATACGGAATGGTCAGCTACAAGGGGGAAGAATATCGTGTGGGAAATGCTGTATTTCTGATACCTGGTGCTCTGAAGTTTAAGTATACGTGGAATCGTAATGAAGCTCCGAAAGTGAAGAAGGGCAAAGTTGATGAGGATATGTATCCCGAATTTTACCGGAAGTCGTCAGAACATGTTAAAGGCTCTAATTACGATACACCTGAACCCTTTCATGTCGCTTATATCAGTGACATTTATGCCAGCACTACCGATAAATTGGTCTCAGCGAATGAAATTTATATACGTGTTAATAAATTATATAGACCTGAAAATACACACAAGGGTGCCTCCCTTATGGAACAGGTTGATCTCAACATGGTATATTGGAGCGATGAAGGTAGTTTCCTTTTGATTTCTTTATGAATTTGATCTTTTTGTCTTGGAAATTATACTAATGTATTTTTTTTTAGTGTCTACCATTAAGTTTGATATGGTGGCAGGCAAATGTTATTTAGCTTATTCAGAGAATTTGAATCAGCCTATCGACGAATGGATATCTCAAGGGCCAAATCGTTTTTATTTCACCCAGTCATACAATCTGACCGAGAAAAATTTCGACGAACCTCCGCAGCAGGCTATGAATATTGGCAAGCAGGGTAAAAACAAAGGCAAAGGGAAGATCAAAGGAAAACGTGTTGAAGATACTGAATTGAAGAAACTATTGAAACCTGTTGATCATCCGGTTGTTACTAAAAAATTGTCAACCTTGGATGTATTTGCTGGTTGCGGTGGTAAGCCGAATTAATTTGACTAAAAGATGTATGAAAATGTATTCTAGTTCTGTATTATTTCTTTCATATTGTTGTAGGTTTATCTGAGGGATTACGAGAATCCGGAGTAGCTGATAGTAAATGGGCAATTGAAAAGGAAGAACCAGCTGCTCATGCGTACAGATTAAATTATCCAGAGACTACAGTATTTTCAGAAGATTGTAATGTTCTTTTGAAAATAGTTATGGACGTGAGTGAAAAATATTTCTCCTTAAATCGAAATTTTTTCTTGTACAAATTTTGAATTTTGTTTTCCATCCTTCTAGGGTGGTTTGACTGATGCCAATGGTCAACGTCTCCCCCAGAAGGGTGAAGTTGAACTTCTTTGCGGTGGACCGCCGTGTCAAGGCTTCAGCGGGATGAATCGCTTTAATTCGCGACAATATTCACTTTTTAAAAATTCATTAGTAGTCTCGTATCTTTCATACTGTGATTACTACAGACCTAGGTTTTTTATAATGGAGAACGTACGAAATTTTGTCTCTTTCAAACGAAGTATGGTTCTCAAACTTACTTTGCGCTGTCTGGTGCGCATGGGATATCAGTGTACCTTTGGAGTATTGCAAGCTGGAAATTATGGAGTTCCTCAAACTCGTAGACGGTAAATATCACACATTTATTAAGATCTCATTATCTTTATCGACGGGATTTGATTTGAACAGCTGTTTCTATTAGATTATTCATCCTGGCTGCTGCTCCTGGAGAAACTCTGCCACGATATCCTGAGCCAACTCATGTGTTCAGCAAACATGCTTGCCAACTGAGTGTCGTAGTAGACGACAAGAAGGTAATTCTTCAAAAAATTTCTGAACATTTAGTATGCTACGAAAGGAAATATTGTTATTATTTTATTTTAGTATTCCTCAAATTGCGAATGGACCGAATCAGCACCATATAGAACAATAAGCGTGCGAGATGCTATGTCCGATTTGCCTAGTATCAAAAATGGATGGAATCAATCGGAAATGCCTTATGGCGGAGAACCATATTCCCACTTTCAAAGAAAGGTTTGTGTATCTTTATATCCTGATAAGAAAGTATTGCATTTGCGAGCACGATTCATACTGACAGTCTATTTTTTAAACGTAGTTGAGAGGCAATCGAGATCAGCCAATTTTGCAAGACCACGTCTGCAAGGAAATGGCGCCGCTAGTAGAAGCGCGTATGGCTCAGATACCAACCGCTAGCGGATCTGATTGGCGAGATCTTCCAAATATAGTGGTGCGACTGAGCGATGGAAGTTTTTCAAAGAAATTGTAAGTTAATTTATTACTCGGTAACTAATAGTTAGTTTGTTAGTCACTAGCAATTTATGTTGACTATTTCTCAGGGAATATACTCACGACGATAAGAAAGCTGGCAGAAGCTCAACCGGCGCCTATCGAGGTGTCTGCAGTTGTTCAACTGGAAGATCCTGTGATCCTATAGATAGACAATACAATACTTTGATACCATGGTGCCTTCCACATACTGGTAATCGACACAACAATTGGGCAGGTCTATATGGTCGTTTAGAATGGGATGGCTTCTTTGGCACAACAATAACCAATCCAGAACCTATGGGAAAACAAGTACGTTAAAGAATGGGATATTTCTGTGATAGAATATATTGTAAAAATAATGAAACTGTACAAACGTTTTACTCTTTTAGGGAAGAGTGTTACATCCTGAACAAACGCGACTTGTTAGCGTCCGTGAGTGTGCTCGTTCCCAAGGATTTCCTGACACCTTCCGATTCTTTGGCAGTGTCCTTGACAAGCATCGTCAGGTTGGCAATGCCGTACCGCCACCTCTCGGAGCTGCTATGGGGCACGAGATAAGGAAAAGCCTGAACTCTAAGAACAATTTGGATTCAAAGCAAAGAATAGAAACCCAAGAGAATGGCTGGGCTAAGGGAGCGGAGGAATCCTTAGTTACATCCAGTCAAGTGCAAGTAACTGCAGAGACAGAAGAATCTAGGATTAATGATGCGAACTCTACAGTACGATAGCGATAATTAGGCATTGCGTGATAATTGAATAGATGGGATATATTTTTGAATATGGAAAATGAAGAAGAAGAGATGACTCGTCGAGTCGGCCCGAGCCACTGTGAACATTCCGATTTTTTTAAGCTCAGTTATCTCTATCCTTACGCTTACTCATTAAGGGAATAGCGATATTGATTTGCAATTTTTTAAGTCTTAGTTTCTGCAAGACTCAATTCATTACAAACTCATTTTCTTGGCCGGGCCAGTGTTATTTATTTATTTATTAATACCGCGTTCGGTCGGCTCGGATTGATGAAATGTCGATTCGCATTGTAACTTAAATTCCGCTAGCATTTTTTGGTTAGGCGATACTTTAATGAATATCACTTCTTGGATATGGCTTTGATGATTCACTTAAAAAACAATGAAGGATCCAACTTATCTTTAGTATGATTAAAATTAGATACTTTCTGTACGATTTGAGTGATTTTAATTGTAAAAATGTAATTATGAGCCAGATTCAATTTATTTGGACTCAACAATATTTTCATATGACTTTATTTTTCAATAATCTGTTTGTTATTTCTATTTGAACCCTACTATGTATATGAACAAATTTTCTTAAAAGTTCATCTCTTCTAGAAAGGACCAAATAGCAATGGTTTCTTCTTATTGCACCAAACGAATACTAGTAAGTATAAGTAAAACATTTTGAAGAAAAAGAAGCTACTGGGTGAGCTTAAATTTGGAAATTCAAGCTATAGTATTGAACTCAAAATGTACCCACTAGTGGATGATATATAATTATTTAATGATTATTAGAAATCCAATTGGTTATTATTAAAGTACTTATGGCGATTCTTTTTATTTATGTTGTATCAATTTTGTTTTTTTTATTTTTCTACTTGTATCATTAGTACATACATATGCATTGCATATCAAAGACTGTATGATCTGATTATTCATGACCCAGTAGTAACCGTGGCAGCACGGTTGCTGTTAGGTTAGTTTTTACTAATACTAAACTAAATTTTAAGAACTTTTTACTGGTAAATTTATTAAAGAAATTAATAAAAATGTGGGCAGATACAGTGCTCATTGTCTTTATTAGTGTTTGCACAGCCCTTTTGGGTGAAGGTAAGTGAAGTCTACTTTTTCTTTTACAATATGCTTGTCACAAATGTGCTGGCATCATCACCGTTTATATTTTTAATATTTTATTGTAGGATTAACATGGCTTATGGTATACAGAACTGAAAAATACCAAAAACTTAAAGCCGAGGTTGAAAAACAGAGTAAAAAACGTAAGTCCAGTTATATTTTAATTATTTGTAGAAACCATATTTTTGTTCTTATCTAAAGTCGATGGTGCAAATACACGTGACTATTTGTTTTTGCATTTGTAGTTGAAAAACGTAAAGAAGCTCATGGCGATTCATTAGATAAACAACAGAAAAAAAAAATTGAACGAGAAGAAGAGCGGTTGAAGAATAATAACAGAGATCTATCACTTGTAAAAATGAAATCCATGTTCGCAATAGGCTTTGCTTTTACTGCATTACTTAGTATGTTCAACAGTATTTTCGATGGTCGTGTAGTCGCAAGACTACCCTTTGTTCCAATTAGTTGGATCCAGGGTCTTTCGCATAGAAACTTACCTGGAGATGATTATACCGAGTGTTCCTTCATCTTTCTCTATATCCTCTGTACAATGAGTATAAGACAAGTCAGTAGATACAAACTTTCTTACTCTTAAAATTTATCTCTAATATTTATTAATGTTAGTAATTTATTTTCAGAACATTCAGAAAATGTTAGGTTTTGCACCATCACGTACTGCAAGCAAACAGAGCGGAAGCATCTTCGGTCCACCACCACAACAGTTTAAATAATATTAATTTCTTCACGACTGTTATGGAAAATGAGGTGTAATATGTAAATTTGATCTTTTTCTATTTATGTACAATTATGTTCACATCAGTTGTAATGTTCTTTCACTCATTGTAAAACTTGTACATTTAAATTCAAAATAGTCACTTTCTAACAATTGTATATTAATGTCCGTTTAGCTGGCCTCATTAAAAGGAAACGGATATCGTTCACAAAAAAGAAAAGCGAAAAACTAATGCACTAGACTATATTTGTTTCTCTTATAGGCTCTATATTGATAAATCGTTCAAAACCCATTTTTGATAAATTTATGGTCCTAAATTCGCTGTATACGATAAGTTCCGTGATTGCTCGACCCACGGCCGGTGCTTGCTGAATTCCATGGCCACTAAAACCCGTCGCAAAAAATATATTATTGTGACGTGGATGCATTCCAATTATTCCATTTTCATCGAAAGTATTGAACTCGTAATAGCCAGCCCAGGAACTGACCACCTGCAAAAAAATAATTTGTCTTTTTCTTGGCAAAAGGAATCTGACACTAATTATTTTTAAGATGATTCCTTCACCTTTAAATTTTCAAAAGATTTAACTCTGTGCGCCAATATGGGCCAGATTTTATCTTCGAAAAATTTGGGGTCCACATCCAAATTATCTATGGATGGTTCCTCCTCTGCAAATTGTGGTGAACGGCCACATATGTAACAGCCACCGAGACCTTCTCTTCTGTGATTGTATGAAATTATGAATGTTAGCTTAGTCATTTCGATTATTTATCAGTTAAACATATAATTCCGCAAAATTTTTTATTTTACCTGAAGTAAGTATCACTTGGATCGATTGTTAATGGCGTATTCAATCCTGGGCCATCAGGAGAGTGAAAACAATATACGTATCTTTTTCTATAAAAGAAAACTATATCGTTATTGAATGCATACATGTAATTTGGAACTGATTTAAAAAAGAGGTATACCTTGGTTCTACTGGAAGTGGTACGCTGAGAAGTCCCTTTCCAGTGCCTATGTTAGCCATTCTAGCAATATTACTGCTGAAAGCCCCTGCTGCAATTATTGCAATAGAGAAAGTAATTGTGTTCAATGTTCCGTTTGGCAATCGAACCTAATGTAACGTTCAAATGATAAATTGATATCATGTGGAGGAGAAAAATAAACTTGTATTGTTACATACTACGAGTTTTTGTGGAGTGCTAAAAAAAGGATCATCTGAAACAACTTGTGTGTCGTTGACGAATTTAAAATCAACAGCTTCACCGTCAATGTAATCCACTCCAAGAGAAAGGGCTTTCCTTTTGAATCCAAAGAGTAATGACCATGGATCGAACCAGCCTTCCTTTTCTAGTCCGAGGCACCCTAGTTCTATGCCCTCTGTATTTATCCATGGGAATTTATCACGTAGCATTTGAGGTGATAAAATAACATTTCGTGCACCAAGCGAATTTTGGAGTTTGGAGTTTGCTTGGAGGGTCTCTGCACCAGCCTCGGATGCCAGAAAGAGATAACCATGGGGTTGGAACTGCACATCCACATTATCAAATCCCTCAACACCGAGATAATCATTAATGTTACGAAGGAATTCAGAACCAAACAAGGACATCTGAATATTCTCCTCTAAAGAAAATTGTTGACGTAAACCACCAACAGATAGAACTGATGATGCTTTGCTATACTGAAAATAAAAAAATAATATAGTTAGTTTTTTGAATTCCATACAATTTATAGTATTGTGTGAGAAATTTGTAACTTACTGTAGGATCCTTCTCCACCACGGCTACTTGTAGACCCTTCCCTCCTGAGCTTTTTAGCCAGTAAGCTATAGAACTTCCAATAGCTCCTCCACCAATAATAACTACATCAACATGATTTGGAAAATCTTTTACCTTTTTGTAACGTGCAACTGTATCTTCTGGGTTTTCATGACGCCAGAAAGACAATACATCCTTAAATGACTTTACATCTTGTTTAAGTACACGCAGGGTACGATAAATTGGATTTTCGATCTGAGGTAACTTATCTTTTGTATTATCCTCCTGTTCATGTCCACTATTGGATCCCTGAGATACACAATAACCATATCAGTATCAAATTATACATTTCCAAAGAGAAATTTAAGTGAATGAAAGGTTTAAATAAAATATGTACCTGAGATGAGGATGAATTAGATGCTTCCCTTCTCAAATAACTTAATGATATCTTTACTGGATTTCTACGCAGCAATACATGTCGAAACATTATTAATATTGAAAAATAAAGTTAAGAGCAGAAGCACTGAACGTTATCCAAGCCAGTATAATGTTCTTGTATTCAGAAATCATAAGATAGTTGCTGTAATATAACTATGAACTTTGTGCTTATCTCGGATTACAACAGGTCATTGATTTACTATTTTTAATGTCAGAATCATTTAATAATGTATTTATTCCTTATAAAAATACCGGCTTATCACGACTGTGCACGAGGGCATCAATAGCACAGCTATCGTATTATGTATATGTATGTGGTTACGAAAGTTTATACATCCAGAAACTTATATTGAGTTTCTCATCATTCTGAATGTTATCATCGATGATTATTACAACTTTTATTTGATGAAACTATAAAAAATATGCAAGCCCACTGGCCTAACCGTGATAAGTAATGGACTTTGAAGGTGTAAGAAGGCGTTGGCAAGATGTCAAATAGTGACGAGAATAGAAAGACGTATAAAAGAGAGTAGGCATCGGTTCATTCGGTTGATCATAGTTTTTTTAATTTGGCGTCTTTGAAAAAATTGAGATATTTTCCTTTAATTTTCATCGATTTCAGATCGATGCCTTTGATTAGTTGGATTGTTAACAAAACACCTACAATGTTGCATAGATCAATGATTACTATGCCATCTCGAAGCAGGCAGCTTGTAAGTGCTGTGAATGAACATGAACGTACAGAAAATCAACAATTAATGTCTCAGTAACAATGCTCTTTATTGATTCCATATTCTTATTACTTAATTATTAATATGGTATATACGTGGTTGTTATGGTCTTCCAGATGTTTTCTGGACTTAGATCCCCTCCTGGGTATGCTCAACAGAGTTCTTCGATAACATCATTGAACCTGAATATGCAACCATTACCAAAGCAGCCAGTTCCAGAGTTGAAAAAAACAATGGAGCGATATTTAAAGTATATTCTTGAGAGTTCCTTGTGTTGAGAGTTTGCTCTTATATTATTGATTATCTTCATTCTAGATCACTGAAGCCCTTATTGACTGAAAGTGAATATCGTAATTCTGAGAAGCTGGCAAATGATTTCATCAAGGATAACGGTCCAGGAATAATGCTACACAAAAAACTTCTTGAAAGATTTGAAAAAACAGAAAATTGGGTATAATACCATAAAAGTTGAGTAGAAATTTATGGCTATATTATCTATAAAGCATAGCATACATATTTTTAGATGAGTGAATGGTGGCTCCAAAAAGCATACTTAGGGTACCGTGCACCAGTTATTGTTAATTCAAGTCCAGGAACTGTTGGGCCACCACAGGAATTTTCTTCTCAAAGGGAAATGCAAGTCTTTGCTGCACGTGTAATCAGAGCAATCTGCGAATATGATAGAATGGTGAAAAGGTAAAGAGTTTCAGTTCCTACAAAACATATCATTTACTTAGTCAATTATAAATATTGTTTTTCAGTCAATCTATGAAACAAGAAACTATACGTGATATTCCATTAGATATGCAGCCATATGCAATGATACTTGGAACTCATAGACAACCGAATGATGGCTGTGATAATCTCTTACATACGGATAATGCTTGGCATGCTGTAATTCTCAGTAACAATCATGTATGTTAAAACAAGAAGCTCTGAAAATGACGATCTGTTACAAAGTTTAATAGTTTTTCAAGCTGGATCTTTATGACAACGTCGGAGAACCGATTCATGAGAGAAAATTAGTTGCTGCTATTAAGGATATTTTGGATCGGTCATGTACCCAGGCAAAACCCGTTGGTGTTTTAACTGGAAACTGTCGTGATACGTGGGTACAAGATCATTCCTTGCTTAAAGGTGAATTTTAAAAGCAATGTTGCTGAGTAACGAATTTCTGATTTACCATTTTCTTTATATTTCATATATCCATAGACCTTGGGCAAAACTATAAAATTCTTAATGCTATTGAGAATTCGTTGTTTATTTTGTGCCTGGATAAACCTGTTGCCAAAGAATTTTTCAAAGAAAAGAATAATGCTTCTGTAAGAGCTGTTCAGAGTATGACTGGTTTGAGCATGTCAACAAATTCAGGCAATCGATGGCATGACAAAACTGTTCAGGTAGACTGACTCTTGTTCTAAGCATTATATTTAAAATGTTTAAATTTGTTTTTTGAATTTGATTAGTATATTGTATCCAGTGATGGATTTGTGGGAATGGAGTATGAACACAGTCCCTGCGAAGGAGTTCCTATAGCTGTGCTTCATGATCACGTTTTACGATACATGTAAGTAAAGCTGAATACTATTTGTATTTTCAAATGATATAATATATGATCTAATTAGAGATAGCAAGAAAGACTACTTGACATCGGATGATTTCAAGGACTTCTCGAGAGCTGAGCTTTTAAAATTTGAACTGAACGATAATTTAGAAGTAGCAATGGAGAAAGCCGCAGGCAAAGTTGAAGGGTAAGTAATTTTAGAATAATCGAAATTGAGGATATTCAATTACCTCTTTTATTTTCTAAATTTTCTGCTGCATGTTTCTTATAGAATATCACAAGATATTGACATGGAGTGTTTCACGTTCATGGATTTTGGCGCAGACACTGTTAAAAAATTAAAACTCAGTCCCGATAGTTTCATTCAAATAGCCATGCAAGTTGCATTCTACAGGACTCACAAAAGACCACCAGCACATTACGAATCGGCTGCACTACGTCGTTTCAAAAATGCCAGAACCGAATGTATACGTTCGACAAGTGTAGAATCCGTAGATTTCGCTGAAGTTATGACATCAAGTAATGCAAATATTGGTAAACTGAAGGAAGCTATGTTGCGCGCAATTAACGCTCACAAGAATTTGGCTGGCCAGGTAAATAATAAAATATTGTTTGAGTTTGAGTGAAATATAATATTCTCTATTATAAAATAGGCTGCAACAGGCGAGGGTGTGGACCGTTTGTTGTTTGGCATGAAAATGATAGCAGAGTCTGAGAAACTTGAAATTCCCGAATTATACAAAGATCGTGGCTATACAAGAAGTACCTATTTTGACTTGACTTCAAGTCAGGTAAGTTTTTACATTTTTTTTATAGATAGTCTTTTAACATCTTGATTTTTAGGTACCGTATAAGACGGCTTCGTTCATGTGCTATGGTCCTGTGGTACCAGACGGTTATGGTTGTTGCTACAACCCCAGACCAAATGACATTCTTATAGCATGTTCATCATTCCGTTCAAGCTCAGAAACCTGTACCAAAAGTTTTGCTAATGAGCTTCAAAAAGCCTTAAAAGATATGAAGAAGCTTGCCGAATCATAAAATCAGAATCAAAGAATTTATCGATGTTATAACTTTTTGTATTTTTATGGGGTTGTTGATATACTTTTGTATAATCATTTGTATTTTATTTCCTTAAAAATATATACCGCACACAAGAATACCAGATGGAGTTATTAAAAAAAATCAAAATTTAAATATCGTTGTAGGCATTTTAGCATTATTATTGAAGGATGCTGTAGTCGTTATCACAGACTTTTGTACGTATAACTGTTTTCATGGAAATATCGCAGATAGTTTCTATTGATGAATATTCTACAGTTCTTCATGAGAAGTAGAAGAGATCGGTCTCTCCGGTGGGAAGCCCCAAAAAAATACTGGTAAGCCCTTGACCTCGCGTTCTCTGGCAGCAAAAGCAGAAAACGATGAGATACAGTTTCCAATAAAATAGTTCGCACGACCAAGAATTGCGAGATCCAAGTGTGGGGAAACTGGCTCATGTTGTTTATGCACACTGACCTGGGAATTTACGATTTTATGGTTTAAACATTCGTGATTTACACCGATCTTGTTACTTACCGCCATTCTGGCTAATGCTTTAGAGAGCTCGTCCATCATGTAATTATTGTCTGATGCTACATAAACGGATTTTACATCGTTTCCGTTTCTAATGACACGTTTTAAGTGACGGATTATTAAATCAGGGGATGGCAGACACATTGCAGTTGTTGCTTTACCCCGTTCGTTACGATACCCAAGACATTGGGGTGCAGCGAATAAGTTAGGACTATTTGGAATCAGTTCACAGGCTCTTACCTGAAAATTAAGTATGATCTTTATCTGTGTCGTTAGCGTTGAATTGTAGAACTCATTTTAGTAATCATATAAAATTTGTTTAGTTAAAGCTTCATGAATCCTTACCCAATCTATGCCATTGCGTAGATGAATTCCTACAAAGGATCCTTTGGGTAAATTAGTTTTAATGAAATTTCTTGCGCGTGCATGCATTTCGTCATTCCAATCAAGATACCTTTGCAGTTTTTTATTTTCAAACTGCACTGGAAAACTTGCTGGTGCACCAGTGAATGCAAGAACTGGCCAGCTACCAGCTGTATATTTATTCCGCCACTGACGTGCCATATCAAAATGATACACATCATAATGTAACGGTCCATAAAACTCTGAGGCTATAAAGTCTATTGAAAAAGTATCCCAAAAGGGACCAAAAGGGTTTCCTTCTTTTGCATTGCATGACCCAGATTGTCCACGGACCGAATAGCAAAATGCTGTAAACAAAATAATTTTTTGATCCTGGTATATGTTACATTAAAAACATTAGTTCACTTGTAACGTACATATACGTTGTGATGGAGGCCACAATGTAGGTGCAATGTTTTTCATAAATTTCTCCATAGTAATAACACGATGATAAGCTTCCAGTCGTGAAACATTAAAGTACGTATCAAAAGGAACTTGCGTCTGAAATCAAAATACTTTAAAAAATATAGCAGGCCTTTAAAATTTCAAGATGTTCCATACCGAGCGAATTTCACCAGTTCTATATTCCACCCATGGTGGTAGGACTAGAGTACGGTTTAAAGCTTTGGAAAATCCTAAAACTCCTAAAAAGTTATCTGCCTGGTTACCAAACCGTCCTGAAATGAGAAGAAGATTCATGACTTCCAGAAGTAATGCTGTCAAATCCAAACCATTTAATACATTGTTATTGAATATAAGTGATCTGACAATAATTGGATTTCATTGTTAGGAACCATTTCAATTGTTTTTATAATAAATACTACACGTACCCATACACGGACAATAAGCGATATAACCATTAGAATCAATGTTAATATCTTCGCTCTTAATATTCCTAATATTTATTATAAAAAGACTAAAAACTATGAATCTCAGAATTGTCATCATCTTAGTTATACTTTTTCTATTTCGGTTTGATGGATACAATACTTCAATGTCAGTTACTATGGAAACGATGCAACTCGTCCCTGCACTGCAGCGACAATTAATGATCCGGTGATTCTCGGCGGCTTTAGGAAATGACAGATGAGCAGCAGTTGATAAAATAAAGTATAGTACGCAGAGTAATTCAACGCCCTCTGGACAAATTACTGCACGTTAAGTAGGAGAAATTGAAAATTAAATCCTGAAGAAACATTTCTAGTTGAAAAGATCTTTTATTATATTATAAAAAAGTAGCATTATGAAATATATAAGTTTAAATGTAATCATGTAATAAAAAGTAAAGTATCTGATATATTGATTTTGATCCTTGTTGACGTAGCTGTGTTTTGGTAGTTAGAAATTATGGCAGGTTGCAGATATACATGTCTTTTATTAGTATTCTCTGAAACATAAAGTTCATTCTGAGTAAACGATGAATGATTATATATCTTTATTGAAAAATGGTAATAGAAACCTTTTTAGGTGTTCTCTTCATTCGTAGTTCTTTTGGCTTTAGATTGGATGGTATCTTCCTTAACAATGGCACTATATTTATAAAATGTCCTAGTGGCTGCTAAAAATAAAATATCATTAGGATAAGATAGTTATTAAATAATTGTCAAATATATATTTACATAGTGTTGTACTCTTCGATAATATTCATCGCCTGATCTATCCAACTTGATGCGGGCCAAACTTCTTTCAGGACTAATATTTATAATTTTGGAACTGACATCTTCAGTTTTACCCTTCACATCATCCACATTTAAATTTGGAAGTTGCTCTATCTTAGGAAATGGTACGCGTGTGGTTTTATTCGGCGTTATTGCTTTAGTCACGTTATGGCTTCCATCATCATCAGTCAAATGTTGATTCGTCTTTACCTTACATGAGAATCGACTAGGTGATAATGTTGTACGTCTTTCTGGTGTTTCTGGACATTTTTCAAAATATTGTAAAACATTCGATTTTTTCTGATCAACAGCGATTCGTTGTTTCTTAGATCCAGCTATTGAATCAACACTGGACTCGCATCTTTCTCGCTTCTGTTTAGTGCTCAAAGACATTAAACCGGATTGTCTAAACTCTATGTTCTTGGATGCTTCATTTTTCTTAGAATTGCTATTATTTTCATCGTTATCATCATCAAGAACTGTAATATTTTCCATTATTCTTGACTGATCTTCCGTTTCTGGTATTATCACATTGCACCTGCTGCTGTGAGATTGCGAAGCAGGAATATTCTTCTTTGTAAATTTATTGACTTGCAAGTTTTTTTTACTACCTTTTTGATTATTCAAAATAATCTCAATATCATTTGTATTTTGGTTAGTTTCATACATTTTATTAATCGATGCAATTTTACTTGTCACTGACGAGACCTCTGTTCCTGATATCATTTCTGAACTATTAATTGATGTATTGGTTTCTGGGATATAATCACTATTCTTCGTTGAACTATTAACTGTCTCACTGCTGGGTATTACAATCAGATCTTGTTGTACTGCAAAATCATCTTGAGAATCAATCTCTATGATTTGAGCATTTGCCTGTGAACTCTGTTTCTTCGATGATGATAATAATTTGCCAAAGTGAAATTGCGGATTGCAATAGTTTCTAGTCGAGCAGTATAGTATAGCCAATGTTACATCAGTCTCGGGTATTATTCTGCGCTTAGTTTTCTGTAATGCTGCGTCTGAATGAAATCATAAATGTGGTTCATTTTACATGACTTCCATTAAAGCATTGATACTTTTAGGATATAACTTACGTATCGATGCATATGTAGCATCATAGGAATTCTCAGTTTGTGAGGAATCATCAGGAGGCTGTAGAACGATTACATTAGCAGCACTAAGCTCTTTTTCACGGAGTGGTTTTTTCTCATATAAAAGACACTTACCCCCTGAAATACAATTTCTGCTTATAGCTGTGCAATAAATATTGAGATTTTGTAATAACTTTATGAATAAGGTACCTGCTGCCTTAATCATTCGTGAAAGCTTATTGTATTGCAAAGGAGTCAAGAATACAAACAGTAAGTTCTTGAATAGTTTACTACGACATGGATTTACAGACAGTAATGTCTTTTCTTTTTGTATCATGCCCTCACTTAGTGATTGTGTATATTGAGATGGATCAGGCAATGGCTTATTTCCCCTGGCAGCAGACAGCACATCTCTCCAATATCTTATGTCGACTATTGGAATGCAAGCAGCTAAAGCACAAGCAACCTGTTCATAATTCAACATTAATAATGCTGAAACTAATTAAGTCAAGAACGTTTTTAATAGGAATTTTCTACCTTCTCTGTTAGAAATCCTTTGGACACAGTCAAATGTGTAGATGACAGAATATTATTTGGTGTAATTACACCATCAATGGAGTTCATAATATCAGTGAGTTCTGGTTTAACATCATTATCTATGGCAGATGTTGCAGTTATTATAGGAATATAATGAACCCTTTAGAAAAAAAAAAAATAGATTTAGTTAAACTATGTCAAATAGTTTACAGATGCTATACAAAAAACATAATTACGTAAAAATATGGTTTTCTAGGCCAAATTTTATTTTATCCAAATTATTCAAATATGTGCCTTCTTTTGTGATCTTTGTTGCATTACCATTGTCCAAAATATAACTACCATACTTCGATCCTGTATCTTTAACAATGCATTTGGAGATTAATTTGTCTGCCTAGAATCATAAGCTAATTTATGAAATAATCTGAACAAATAGAAAACTATGTTGTGTTCGATTATACCTGTATTTCTGAAATTGGTTCGATAGAAATTGATGCATGTCTTCTGCTGATTGATTGGCCTTTTAAAATAAGGTCTCCAAATATTCTGCCTACATCAAAAGCCTTATTTGTTAGTATGTATGACGGCGTACCTAAACAAAAAAATATAAATATTTTGAAAATTATTTATTATTTATGGTTACTTTTTTAGGATGGAAATAAACCTGCCTTCTGCATCTTTTAACAGCCACATTTTTGCTGTTAACAATCAATGGTTCTTTCAGTTTAAATGAATCTTTCCTTCACCACTTTACAAAGTTTAATAAAGTTCAATATTTATTCCTTTCGTTTATGATAATAGAGCGCAGTAAGCCGCACGAAGTTACATTCTCATCCGAATAACGCTAGATGGCGCTGTCGTTCCACTAAGCAATTCTCAACAGCTTCGACATTTTTATAAATTTGAAGTGAACATTTGTTACAGCGTTGAGTGAGTTTGCTGAACTTTGTTTATAATTTTATAATAAATATTCGATATAATTAGAATACAATACTTTTTAACTGTTAATATTTTTGTATTGTTTTAAGTTATGGGAATGATAAATGTGATAATCGCGTCTTTGTTTTTCAGGATTTATATTTATAGTCAAGCAATTATGGACTATTGTTATTATTATGTTGTGCATATCAACAAATTTCGTTTACAGATGAATCAATACTATAATATGTCATGAGGCAAAGTTTATTGAATTTTTTTAGCCCGCATTTTGGTCCCCTTCAGGATTTAACCCCTTATTCAAGGGGTACCCGACACCCCTTTACCCATAAAAAAGGGGTAGTCCTCAAAAAAGGGTTCCACTGACTTGGCAGAAGTTTCGTCCAAGTATGTATGTTAGTTATATACTATTTATTTAATTTAAAGTATGTAAATAACTATGTTAGACTAATCTGTAGATCTTTATTTGTATACTTTTTATAAAGAATTTATAGTTAAATTGATAAATATTTTGTTTAAGAAAACATTCATTTTTTAGATAAGCATGTTGGGACAATTTTTTTTCTTCTACAGTAGATAAAGTGCACACCCTTTTGGGCATTGGGTTTACAATATCCTATTGGGGTGCCTTCCGTCTCACAGTCAACGGAGATGGATTCTTACAACGTGTGGTCTCTTTTTAGCAACCCTGGGATACGGAGGGTGCTTTTCCTGGGATTGGCTAGTGGCTGAACCTCATTGGCCGGCAAGGAATGGAAGCCATTCTGCATTTGTGGCTCTACGTTCAAAGTTGAAAGGGTGGCTCAGTCAGGCTGGGGATACCGTAGCCTCTGCTTCGGGGAGTATCTTTGACTAAATTGATCAATAGAAAAAGAGTTCACTAGATGGTAGTACTTAAATTACCCTCAGATAAATAATATAAATTTGACTTTTAATTCAAGAGGAAGCACTTTTAGGAATTTTAAACCACATCTTAAAGATATCTTTCTTGAAAAGGTGAAACACCAATAAATTTTTGTTTATTAGTGCCTTAGATTATTCTCCAATATAAAAAATAGTATTAAATCACAAATGATAATGTTTAAAAAACATTAACTAATAGTGTTTTCCTCTGTTTTAAAATCTTGATAATATGGTGATAAGAATTCTAAATTATTCAAATTCTGTGCATATATTGTTTTTCAAATTTTTATATTATTAATAGTGCTTATGTGTGCGAAGGATACCATTTCGTAAAAAAAGGGTTTGTGCTCCCCTGTGTCAATGGACCACCCCCTTTTCATCCCTTTTTTACCCTTTTTTCGTCCCCTTCTAAACCCCTTTATTGGGGAAGCTGAACACAGTTTTTGAAAGGGGTACGTTTATAAAAAAGGTTCCTAGTACATGCCAAAGTATTGTCAATCTAACGTTATCACACATTTTTATATATTTTTATAAAAAAATCAGTTTGTCCTTTTGCACTGTGAAGAAATTGTTTTGTAGTATAAGTATCCTGGACCAAAATCCTTTATCTTAAATGTTAATATTAGTGTGCCTAAAGTTCTGACAATAATTTTACACTAATAGGGTGTCAACAAATGTGTTTTAGCACAGAACTCCAGGATCCCCTTCCGTTCCTTGGAGGTGGCTACATCAGATCCAATGGGTGGAGCCTGCCTTCCCTACCATTTTGCATTTATCAAACAGTAGGGCAAAGGGTAGACAGTCTTAGTAAAACCTTGAGGGTGAAAACGTGCTCTTAAAAAAGTGATTCATAATATTGTAAATGGTGTCGGCAATAAATTGATAAGTTATTTTGAAATGAATGTATTCTTTTATCTGATGGATCATTTAAGAACCTCATTTTAAAATCCCACTCTTATGACATATTACATAATATTAAAATAAGTGTTCTGCTGGAAAAGTGAAAAATACTCATATTGGATATCTCATATCATGAAGGTATATACTTTTCGTAATTTACAAATATTAATATCAATAGTACTATTTTAATTTAGTAAAAAGCATGTAAATCGATATATATTTTGAATTTAGAAGTTTTAAAATTGTATTATATATACTGTATGTCTGTTTTCGAAAGAGCAGTGTATACATTATAATAAAAATAATTAAACAGTGCACGTAGATATACAAGCATACGATTTTATTAAAAAAATAGGAGTAATTTTGAGAAAAACAAAAAAGATTATATCCCCGTAAATTTGATAAAACCCGCGATTTTTAACATTTTTTAACCATACGAGTAGAGTTATCTTCAGCATCCGAGGGTAATATGATTGATCTTCTGTACTATTTCACAAAAATCCCGTTAGATGGCTACTATTCTTGCCACAATTTCTCTTATGAGTTTTCGTTACTATCCTTAAACCATGAACTCTACCCGATAGATGTCCGTTCCAGTAACCTTCTAATTTTAGTAACCAGTGTATACTCCGATATGAAATCTCATCTGAAATTTTTTGATAATTTAAACTATTCGAAACACCAAACATTTGCACAGACAAATTTACAAAGTATAGGACCAAAAGAATATGCATATAAAGATGCCCTCTGGTGTATTGAGATAAACATAGGCCAATTAATTTCGAATTTACAAAATGTCAACGACAAATAAAACATTGTGTATCAAATTATAAAATATTGGGGCATATAATTATGCTATGAATCTTAATTAAATTACTACTGAATTAAAACTAGAGATGAAGATTAACTTACGGACAATTTCAGGTAAACCGAACCCTAATTTAAATACCGTTAATTAATTACATAGAAAAATATATGCGAGCCATTGAAAACTCTCGTAGCACGAGCCTGTGTACACATTTACCTATCCAGCTAAAATGTTTGCTCGGCTTCAAAGCCAGCAGGATTGCAATGTTTTTTTTCCCCGTCATTCTTCCTCTTCTACTCGTTGGGTTTACTTTACGTTTAGATCGGAGGGTTGAAATCCTCAAAGTAACGATAAATTCGAATGTCTCAGACCCTTTCCAGCAGTAGTTATCCGCGCGTGTATGTCGTTCCTTCTCTTTCTTTTCGTCTTTTATATCATCCAAGTGAATACATTCTAGATGTTGTGTATTTACTACGTTCTCTCTCTCTTTCTTCTCTTCGACGTCCAAGATTCTGAACGTGGATGTGTTTGCATTCATCTCCCACGAGAGATGCGTACGTCGTGCAATTTCGAAAAGCCGATTTCAATTCCGTCTTCCTTTTCAGGGTGGAAAACTCGAGAGTCTGTCGACAACATCGTCGTCGTGGTCGCCGTTCCTCCTCGTTCTCGCACAACAGGAAGGGCTTGGTTGGAATCCTGAGGATTACGGATACAACCGTGATGTTCTATTCAAACAAGAATGTCTACATCAGGGAGTGCTTGCATAGTGCTCTGCGTACATTGTGCTTTGGATGATAGGTAAGTAAAGATTTATTAAAAAAATAATATAAAATAGAAGTAATGCCTTAAATTATTCTAGGTTAGGAATATTTAATTTTTGCTATAAAACTCGGAAAGTCAATATGTAAGAAAAATGATGGTAGAAATGGTAAGCATATAGGTTTTCGAGTCTTCTGAAATCTCGGCTTCAGGGCTACGTTTCCTGGAGCTTTATCAGAATCGAAGAAAACCGTCGGATTGAAAATGTTACGGGTGCGCATTCAGTCGGGATTGAGATTCGATACAAAGAGAACCGTGGACCACTGCTCTGAGATCTCTTAGCCAGTGGGGCTTTAACCATGAGGGGTGGGGAAGGAGGTATTGGAAGAATAGAGTTGACGGGGCGAAAATCATGGAGGCCGGAACCGGAAACGAAGCTCATCGTTATATCGCCTTGTGACGTCACTTGGAATCGTCGTCGCTTACACACATGCATCATTTACTATATACCTATCAGAGGGTATATATTACATGAAAGATAAGAGAACGAGACAAAAAGGAACAATAGGTACTGATAGTTGAATTTAAATATTTTATCTATACCGTTACAGTGTCATTCTTGAAAGTTTATTTAAATCCTCTGAAATTGGCGGTCACGTTCCCGCTTATTCCTGCAATGACAAGGTACGTTGTCGGCGGCGATGTTTCCATTCCCAAGGCTACGTGTGGGCCGCATAAACACATTTTTATATGACACAGGAGTTGATATATTTCCAAGCCCAGGATGGTCCGGCACCGTCGGACACGCACAGCCTGGGTCCCTCGGCCGTGTTTGCGAGCCAGCGAGTCGCAGAGGTACACAGAGATACGTAAAGAATAGGGATGAAGCGTGTGAGATGCCAAAAGGAAGAGTCTTTGTTCTGGGGTGCGGGCGTCCTGCCACTATTGGTATTCCTGGCGTCGCGACGCCCTCGCCTCTGTTCCCGCAATGCTCCTCACCCTTCATTCTCCAACCCTCTAGCCTTCAGCGACCCATCCTTCTTGCCTGTCCGCCCTCTCGCACCCTTGCATACGCCGGAAAGCGAATACGTGATTCGTTATTGCAAGATCTTCCTTCTGGCTCGTTTTATCTTGTCCTACTGCGAGAACCTCTAATAATGGAAGGTCCAATAGGGGTTTGGATTCTTTCTTTTTCCTTTTTTCCCCCCTTTAATTCTCATTATTCTCTCTCTCTTTATATTTTATTGGTGCTTTTCCTTGTTCCTTTATTAGTGGACATTTAAAAATCTACTTTTGGACAGAGATTGACAACTCAAAGTGGAATTAGTTACTTAATGGCAATATGAAAATTGGTAGTATGCAGTAATAGTAGGTAGTAGGTATCATGCAGGTATGGGACAGCATATACTTTGTAAGGTAGATTAGCTCAAGTTACAGGACTAGTAGTAAAAACTTTACAGCTTCGTAATGAATGCAAGAAATAATTATCTCATGAATACATTATCTTTTAGTGGGGCCACCAAAACGTAAGAGGAGCGTTAAACGAGCCAATGATGATCCTGACTCCTTGACCCTATCCAGGGCGAAAGTCCTTGGTAATACTTCTTTTAATTTCCTTCTATTAATGCCACCATAATACTTTGTATTCAAATTACAGTTATTCTAGCACGTAAAATACATTAAACATTGACCATTTTATTTACAAGGATTTTTCCATCCAATGCTTAAGCATATTCTGCTAGATGAGGCAGGTCTATACACCAGAAGCAGGTCATATAGGCCTTTACGCTGTAATCGAAGATAATCTTCAAATATTTTTCCAAGGAGAACATTTTGTAGCATGAAATGACGTCTGAAGTTCATTAATGATCTTGCGAGTTGTCCAACTGGTTCTTCATTTTCTTCCTCACTGCTAAAGTATAAGTAGACTTTGATTTATCAAGTGTGTTTATATATATTTTTCCATATGATATCTCTCAAAATTTGTCTCTGATAAAAAGTCAACATTTTAGGTATATCTTTTTTTTTCCAGCAACCAGTAATTTCCTCCTTCGATTTTCCATTCCCCAAGAAGAAGTTCCATCCACCCTCATCCTCGGTTCTTCATATCCCCAGAGTATATGAACGCTACGCCATATCTGCATCGGTTAGATCGACACGAAAACTGTTATCGGTCAACTCGCTCAGCCATATCAGTGGAAACCCTTTATGTGAATACGGGCAGTAGCTTGGGGCGGCTTGTCACGGGGGAGGGTGATTGATCGCCATCCACGACACCCTGGTTTCCCGTAGTGGATGGAGAGGGTTGGAAACCCTTTCACACTTTCACGAATCAGACCCAGGATCACGTTCAGCCTCCTTCCTAAGGTACACGGTACATGCATCACACTGACCAGATCCTTTTCTGCTTATTCCTCTCTGTTATTTGAGGACCATATCTTTACAGTAAGACCGATATATGGAGGTTATGGAAAAAAAAATTTCATTAATTACACTTTTATTAATTAAATCATTTCTACTTATCATAACTGTCATATGACTTGTTCCAGGGTGAATCAGGAATATTGCACAGGTGTACAAAAATGGTATTTCTCTGAGAAAATTTCTTTTTTGGAAAATTCCGTTGACTAGGATGAAGTTCAGTAAAGATGACAGCCGCTCGTACATCAGACACCTAATTCTTCCTTGCGGACGAGTGTTAACTCTTATATCTTATCCATTTAGAAGTTCCATTTGCCACCCTATCCGCCCCTGTCATTGCCAAATTGACGAGTTATATCGCGTATCATCATTGATATCCTATACCTACTTTGCCCTCTTTCTTAATATTATCTTTCTCGTGGTGAACTCTGGGAGGTTACAGACTGCAAGAGAGCTCAGCGCGAGGGAAAGAGAAAGAATTATCGAAGCCCCGTAAACAAGTTGCGAAAGGGTGCAACCCCACACGATGATCCAGAGTGGTTTTCTCGATACCGAACTGTTCTCTCTATTAACGGAACTCGGTTATGCTCTTGTTCTGCCGGCTGGGGAAAATTACAGGTCAAGTGGTGAATTACTTTCCTCTGTGAGAATGTTCTGTCGCATTAGGATGAAAATTGTTAACTTTTTCTTTTTCTTTTGAATCGTGGATATATGTATATGAGATTTGGAGTAAGATGATTGCTGGATTTCTTTTTGAATTTAACTTACTAGAAAAATTTCTTATCCAGCAATAGGGACTGGGACATCTACGTTGTGTTTGGAGAATTTTGAAATATGGCGGCCAGCTGAGGAATGCTCACTGGTCTAGGTATCAAGAACTCCAAGGATGATGGTAGCTGGGATAAAATTGGATATTGCGGTTAAATATTTGAAGGAGACGATCGGCCGGAAGACTAGAGTATCCCTAGGGAATTTCTGCATCCCCTCAATACTAGAAGGAGGGAAATATATGTCTCTGAATTTTTCGTTTTCCCGGGACGCGCGAAGCAATTAGTAAAAAAGCTTTCGTAAGCGTCAGATCGCTCTACGTAAAGCTCCTATATACTATATACATATATATATACAGTGTATGTCCAAAGGAATATATATATATAATATACTTTCTGGTGTTAGCAAAGTTGTAAGGGTTCCGCATCATGTGTGATACTTCAGTCGTCTCAACCTGCACCCTGTTTTGCTGTAGTTTCAGTATTTCATCCCCACGGGATGCGTGAGTCTGGTATTAGGAAACGCAGAGGGTTAAAATAAAAGGTTTTCATGTTCCTTCCAAGAGATAAAATACAACTACTTTGATAATGCTGAAATATTTGAAAATGCTAAGGGTAGATTGATACTTACGTAACCGTGGACACAGCGATATGGGCTTCTTTAAAACCAAGATACCCTCAACGACCAACTCCTCTACCCTTATCTATACTGTACGCTTTCCAAAAACTCCCGTGGGCCTTGACCATATATAGATCCGGAGAATGTGTTTTTTCCGCGCTCTCAAACACGTCACATGAATAAAAAATATCCTTCAAACTTGCCAACCCCAGCGTCTGGGTTGTCTTATAGCGTCCCTTGCGAACCCTCCACTCAGAGTAGCCGACACTTGCCAGATGCGGAGGCGTGGCTTTATGTAACTTGTTCTTCACCTGGTCTACGTGTTATTTTCCTGTATGAATTTTTTTTAATAGAAATTTCAGAATTTTTTAAATTATAAAAAATCTTTAGCTGCATTCACTAATTCTTTTTATCTTCGTCAGACAAGTCCCCCTTTGAATAGGCTAGGGGTCGAAAGAGAAGGTGAAATAATGGCAGGCTTCCTTTGCACAGTTTTGCCAGGGCTAACCCTAATATATTGGATCGGGTTTATAGGTGTCCCGGTCACACGGGACAGGGGGTAGTGTAGCAAGGGGATGGGTGTATCTCGCGCAGAGGGGGTGGCTCTCCAACGTTACGGCTCATAAAGCATCCTCAGTCACCGAGACCGCCTGGGAGATCCTCCTGTGCGTATCCACGTATGTCTTTCGCCATTTTTATTTTTACTTTTTTTTTCTTTCTTCTTCATCTCCGTACTTTCTTTTCTACTTTAATTTTACTCGGACGCCAGTCACGCTCGCCGCACGCCTCCTTGCCTCTGCAAGGAATGTTTACTGCTGTTAGCGCACTCTCAAAGTAATAGAATCTTGATCTCGAGTGAGATGCCGTCTCTATTTGTGAGCTGATTTTTTCAAAAAAATTTGCTGTCAATTTTAATTTTTTGATTTCATAAAAAATATTTAGGGCGATTTATCTTTTTCGGAATTTTTGACATTTTTGAGAACCCCTGAGCGTGTGTAATATGAAGATAAGATGTCCCCCATGTTCCCATGTGCTGGGGTCCTCGATCGAGGATTATGTTGCCATCTACGTTGGCGCACACCCCTGGCGAAAACATCACATCCGAACAGCCGACCACCGGAATCACCCTCGCTCAACCCCCCCTAGATTCTTATAGTTTCTTTCTCTCGGTCGTATTCGTTGAGGAATACATTTTTCGAAATTTTATACTCGAACAAGGTGATTTCATGGAAAATTATCTAAGGGTGGTTTAAGAAAACTTTTTTTTTCCTTAGTTCGAACCAACCACGTTATCTGATACAAGCGTATAAACGGATCGGCCATCGTTATTTGGACGGGTTTAGCAGGGGCCTCAGGGTGCAACCCTTAAAAACGAGAAGCCACCCGTTATAGGGGGAGATGACGAGCAAGATGGCACCCTTATGATTTTTTAACGCGGAGCGCTTTCACGGCCTTATGGCGCGTCGCGTAACACGGCTGCCATGTTATTTTAGAGGGGTGACTCGAGGACTTTTTTTTATGAATCCACCAGGAGTTACCCGCTGCTCTTCTGGGGTTGTCCTGACCGCCACCCCCGGGGATGTTACAAGTTATTCTGCCCGGGTAATGTCTCGTTCGTAAACCATTCCCCTATATGCGTTACACTGTCGACTCACCATCCGGATTTTCATCCCCTTAAATTTCCAAACTTATTCTGAAGCCGTGTTTATCGAATCCTTATATTTTTTTAAAGGATTAAAATTTTTTCAAAATTATCCCCTCAGCATTGATCTACCTTTGTGACTCTTTATATCGCATAAACTCACTATTCCAAAAAATTCATGACTATTGTTCTCCCTTCTACCCTTATTCCAAAACGCGAAAGTGCATGCGTGCATGTCGTCCTACGAGTTGGGGTGTCGGATTCATATAAATCTAATAGCAGGGTGGCTTGGTCATTTTCCATAAACAACGATAAATGGCCGTGGGTCCCGCGGGAAGTTGGCAAAGCGTTTTTGTAAAATGAGGGAATAATTTTTTCATCCAATACAATACGAATATATATATATATATATATATCACGAGAAAAAAATATGATTAAAAGACAAATTTGAAACGCACTGCATATCCGAATATATGTATAATTTAAGTTTTAAAATAAAATCCCTTGTAATTTTCCAAAAATTCGATTTATCTGCAAATTTCTTTTTCTATACGGTCCCCGAGTCCATAATGCCCATTTGGGACTTACGATTTTCTCACTCAACAGTAAAGTAAGAAAATGCTTTTCCCCTGCAAAGGGAGGAGTGTCACCAAGGTACAAGGGCTGATAGAGGGTTTCTACCCTATAATTTCTCGCCGATTTTGCGGAAACGTTCACTTTTTTTTCCCTTCTTCTTCTTTCCTCTCCGTTTCATTCTGTCTCGCTCCGGTCCATAAGAAATTCGCAGAATCCCAAATGCCCAGGAGTAATGTATGTCCCGCATTTCTGGTGAGGGTGCGTTTGATTCATTTCACCTCGACTTCTGGTAAAACCACCCCAACAGCGAGGGGGTGAGTCGTCATGCCGGATTCGTTACGCGTTTCAGCGACGTGCTCTTTCATTGCCATACATTTTCTCGCATACTTTTTCCTTTTTTTCTCCAATTCCTTCCTCTCTACTTCACTCAACCCAGGGGTGGAAATCGCACGAGACTTTACATGGGCGTTATAAGCCAGTGCACTTAATTTAAAGATTGTCGAGTTTCACAGGGGTTGTGGGTGACCCTTGGGGTGAAAAAAAAACATTCAGCTCAGGAGTCTTTATAATTCTGAAATTCCACTTTACAGTTCATTTGGCTGCCATACACTGATACGAACCATCGCCATGTTGTGGGTTTCAGTAATTCATTCTGACAAGTAAAGTGTTAAATTTTTTTATTAAAATAAATTTTCTAATTATCTTACAGAGAATCAGGTGGACAGCAGGAACCAAGAGAAACGGCTCCAGGGATCTTCTTAATTCTACAAGATTTGCCTACGCAGGCTGTACGTCGGGGCAGCAACGTAGGCAAGTGGCAAATTGCTGGAGGGTTGTAATAGCGACACGGAAGGGCTGAAGGGAATGAAAAAAAGAAGGTAAGTCCCAGAGGTAGATGAGTATTCCAGAATCATTGGTAAAAGTAGTAACAGTACGTAGCATCACAGACCCAGTCAGTAATGTTCCACAGCATCCGTATACTGCTGGACCAAACAAAAGTGGATATAGTAGAACCTATAAGATAGCCAAGCCAGGCCGGAACGAAGGAGCAGAGAGAACGAGTACAAGGAGGATGAGAAGATGTACAAGTACGTGGATGAGAACAGGACCTGAGTATGAGGACGAGAAAGCAAGGCGGGTAATCTGTGATTCAAAGAGAGCGATCCATCTTACGACTTGCCAGGATTCAATCGTCGGCATTTGTTTGTGAAATCAGTCCCAAAGGACTCGTCCGTCCTTTGACTCCACTTTGGTATCCCTTGCTTTCACGAGATAAACATGCGCCATTTTCGATAGGAAACAAAATTTTTTGTTCCCTTCGCCGTATTCGTATTCACAATTTTCACGAAAATTTAATCTCATCTTTATCGCTACCTTGTATTTTTGTCTCTCTTCTCGTTTTTTGCTCCTATGCGTGAATAAACAAACAGGGAGAAAGTAGGGGCGAAACTAGGAACAGGAATGGAAGCGAATTTATGGGCAGAACGCATGATCGAAGCCAAGGAGGGCTAATAAGGCCATATATATTTATTCAGTGGGTGGGGCGGGTTTTATGGATCGACTGACGGGGGGTGAATTGTGCTTTCCAGAGGGATGAAGTAAAGGCACACCAAGTGGCTTAGCATTCGGAAATACGGAATACGGGATAGATTCCTACTAGATCCGTGAGAGATCCCATAAAGTGACCCGGGACCTGATCTGCGCCCTAGTCCGCATGCAGTTCAGTATTGGTTCTATGACCCCCGAGGATGACCCTTCTGGATGAGAAAAAAAAATTATTCCTCTTTTATCCTCGTTCACTCATGATTGCGTTTATACTATGCTTACCCTGTATAACTGTACTGTAGATTTTTATCATACAAAATAGTTTCTTTTGCCGCTTCACTTTGACTCTGATATCTTTTCTTGATTATGTATATTATTTATTTGAACTTATATAGTGATAGTTGACATAACGAAATCCTTGTATCAGCTGTGCATTAGCATTAATTATGTGACACGTGAAGAGTAGCATGTTCCTTGGATTGACTTTTAGCGCGAATCTCATGAAAACAAGGCTGTAGGCAGTTAATGCTGTTACGTAAAAAAAACATATAATTAAGAAATATTGTTAAGTTTTTTAAATTACATGCATTTAAGCTACTTACCCAATGTCATATTGCCGCTGATAATTCGCGGACTCTTTCTCATGTCGTTTATCGCTGCTATGGGAATCATGAAGTTTAATACAGGCCCCCAGAAATGTGTGCTTGTAAATAGAGGTTTGATCAAAGATCAATGTTATCAATATAAATTATTTTAAAAATTATTTAAAAAATTTCTATACCTCATTACGTAATTTCTTGTTTCCTTGCTGATGATAAATTTTCGCAATTTATCGGCCATGACGAACTGACAAGAAGATAACTCTTTTTCCTTCCAAATATTAGCGACGAGACGCTGCAGCGTTTCTATGTAGCTTCTGGCACTTGCAATGCTCGAAGTGTATACGTGGAATTGCGCAGCGACAACACTAAATCTAGCTTCATTGATAAGCTACGATAATTAAAAATCCTTCGGTCACGTTATCACGCTCAATGTTAGTGGCGCTATATTCATTGAACTGATTCTGTGGCAGAGCCAGTGACGATCTTCAATGACTGAGAAGACGCGAGAAAAGACGCTCTGTAGTAGAAAGCGATGTCGTTCTCATGAGAATCGTGAAGAACCGGAATTTCAGGCTAAATGCCAAGCTGTTGTTTATGAGGAAAGAACCGTTACAAGAAGTAGCCATCAGATTTACATAACGCCTGAGAATTTTTGTATCTTATATCTACATTAACGTAAGCATAGAAATAGGCTTATTGATAAGACTGTATGAAGATATCGTGGCGTAAACAAAAGTATTTGCTAAATAGACTGTGACGTGTCGAGACCAATGGCGTGATTTTAAAATAATTTTTTTTTAAATTATCACTCAGCTGATAATCTTGTGCGCCTTAGTATCGCTCTTGTTTGCAATATCTTTGTAAGGTACCGAAGAATGGCAATTAAGAGAAATCATGATAACACGTTGTATATGTAATTTATTGAATGTCTGGTATTTTTTAATTACGTTTTGAAAATTTTTTAATTAAAATTTTCTCCTTTTCTGGGCATAACTTCTTGACAGTTTTTATTGAAATTATTTGGTTTCATGGGTTTTCACAGAGTTTCATAGTCATTCCTGTTTTTCATTTGATTTTATATACCATGGCTTCCGGGTCCACCGACTCCCTCCTTCCCCCTCTTCATAATAAATGCACAGGTTATTATTTCGCGCGTATAATATTGATGGCGCTATGAATGTTGCATGGGGGTACGTGGCCTTCCAAGTCGTGGGCATCTGGGGATGGAAACTTTTGTAGGTGGGGAAAATACGGTCCTTGTAGCGAGCATGCGCTAAAATGGGGTGGTATTATTGATCTGAAGGGGTGACTACTACACATCCCCTCAAACTTCAGGAGCGTGTCGATCCATGTACGGCACCCTTGATTTACGAATTCTTCCCTTGAACCAGTTCTCATTAATTCGCAACAATCGGGTTAGCAGAACGGCCGTAAAATAATAGGTTGAAAATTTTTTAAAATAAATAAAATTTCTAGTTCAATACAAATGTACACAATTGACATTGGCACTTTTGGAATATATATTTCTTTCAATATCATCCCCTATTTAATGGGCTTTTAATTCCCCATATGTATGAAATATTACAAAAATATATTTTCTGCAATTTCATACTTTTTTGCCTTTCCACAGCCTATCTCTATTTACTTCATGAATCCATGGGGCATATCACGTAGTTTTGCACCACCCTGTCCGCCAGCTTCATCGACGTCCCTGAGAGCAGCGAACCCCCTGAATATGCATTCCTGGCCGACGAGTACTGCCTCCAGGGTCGTTCCCTTCGAAAAGCAAATCCTTACCAGCATCCCCTAAGCCACCATCCGAGGCACTCAACGGTATTGCTGCTATTTTCAGTCAAGTACCAAAGACACCCGATCCTTGGAATCTTCTTTACATGCGCCAGTCTATTTGACACGTGGATATTTACGCTTTCACATCCATATGTATGTGAAGACTGAAAAAGTAAGTAATAGATTGAAGCACAGAAAACGGTGGTAGAATTTTATCGAGCAGCCTCAGAATCATAAATATAAATGTTCAATAATACAATATCCTTTTTTCGGGATTTTTTCCGCCTTTTTTCTTTCTATTTCATTGTATTTTTTCTCAGACACGGGCTCGAGAGTAAATTCGTCAGTGGAGTCTTTGATGTTTGCTGCTGACGTACAGGAACCTTTGCGTTTGGGGACCCAAAGCTGATCTGAATGCGGTATACGTATTTGGCGGGAAAGGAGGATAACCTTCCTTAGCCTTTCAACCCTCATGTACCGCCACTCCATACAAGTCACCCTACCGTCTACACCCCTTACATCAGCCAGGTCGAATAAAAAGTCGCGCGTTTGCAAAAACTCGTTTCGTTTAAGGAATCGAGGGGACCTCGTCACATCTTAACTCCTTTCTCTCTCTGACGTTCTGCTCCTGCTTGTATTTTCTTTCACTTTCTCTTGCTCTCTCTTTCTCCCTCACAGTCATTCTCACTCTCGGCTTGCGCGTTACTCATTCTCGTGCGGTTACTCATCTTCTTTCGTCCACAAGGAATGCGAATTTAAGAAAGGAATGAATGCAAGATTAAATTTCATCTGACAATAAGACATTTTAACATATTTTTCCGATCATACTAAGGGGTCCAATTTTAATAAGGTCCTTTCCGGTGGAACGGAAGTGTCGCGGAGTGAATAAAAAATTAATTCACGCAAATAGTGCTTGGATAGGTAAATTAATTAAATTAAATCAGATTGAATTCAGGAATCTTAAGAACGCCCTTCACGTAAATTGTAAATGGCTCGGATCGAATTCGCATTTGGTCCTCCTTTATTGGGTTCCCCTTTCATTTGTCTCCAATCGCGAAAATGCAAATGCAGTCGCATTCGGCGCGACGTATCCAACGGAGCAGTTGCATTGTGCACAGCCTTATTTATGCACTCCTCGCGAAGTAATTGTTTCCACCAGACGCAGCTGATTCCGTGATTTCGCAATTCCCTTGATGCACCGACAGACCTAAGGGCCGATTCGCATCCGAACGCCGCGCGACTAACCGACTGCCTGAAGTCACAGAAAATGTAAGGAATTGAATCGTTATACAAAAGTTCATAAATTCAACACGCTGCTACTGATAATAAGATATTTTATTATAGTAAATCACAAACTTTTTTTAACGTTATTTTCAATTTTTCAAAAAATTGTGATCCTAAAGAAACGACGACTTTCCCCACGTCTTTTCATCCCTCCATAAGATCCACAGTTTTGCTTCACACGTTTTTCCATTCCTTCTTGAAGCGTCTAGAGCGTTAGGCGAGATGCGCACTCAATTCTGGAGCACTTTTCTTGGGCCCTTTCAAAATATATGAAATAAAATAACACTTGGTGAGTGCTCGTGGACGAGGAAGGGCATAAAGAAGGTAGGAAAAAGAAATGGCAAGGATTTTGTGGCAATGCTAGTAGGAATACTCATACCAGAGGGATGGTACATACCGGAGATCTGTGTATCATATAGTCTGTATCAGTACCTTAAGATATTTTTATATTTTCCATCTTTCGTCCCATTCCATTTGAAAGGTCCAAGTGACGTAGTTGACCCCCTTCTTCAAATTTCTCTTCTTTTCATTATCCTTTTTTGGTACCACGCAGCCACCATTAGGAATCATAGAAAATACACGTGACTACAAAAAAAAAAAAAGAGAAGTGCAATATAACACAGAGAATTATGAGGGCTACCCGTGAATACGGACCATTATTCCGCACGATAAAGCAATTCGTCCGCACTTACGGAATTATGTTCTTCCTATTTAGCATCTACGCGTAGTATCGACTTTGGTATTGGAAAAAGGGGACCGGATGCGAGGGGTTGGTTATCGATGAGAATGGAGAATTTCGAGTATCCCTAAAACAAAAAAATTAATAAAAATTACTCAGTGTTCTCTATTGCCTTCTGAATATTATTTAGGATTTAAATTAGATTGTTTTGTGCGCGTGTGAATTTCATATTTTTAAGGCATAATAGAGGATCTGTTTGGTTTTTTCAAAATCTTTTTTCTGAAATCTGGACGTCATGATTGACAATGTTAAAATGACTGGAGACGTCGGTACCGATTTTTGGGATTTTCTCACATCACATGTACCTCACTCTATCTAACTCCTCTAGCTCGGAAGTAATCACAATATGTATGAGAGTCGAGAGATCTATAGAGAAGACGCAAGGCACAGCTCGCACCCAGTTTTCTCATCGGAATTGCAATGAGTGCCGTTTCTTGGCCGAGCCACATACATTATTCCACGCCCACGCGGTATAATTTTACGCAAAAATGAGAATCTACAATAGGAGTTATTATAGACGTACTATAGGCGGATGCGTGAAACGTTACATGGATCTTTAATAGAGACTCGGGCCTTGGTGTACATGAATTGTAATAGCGAAAGAGACAAAAAAATGAATGAGGTGCACGAATGGAAAACAAGGATAAAAAATGAAAATGGCGGTTAGGGAGGTGTTCAAAAATATCAGGCCGTATCTGATAAATATGGAGACGGATCCGACGTGAGTGAGTCGGGACGAATAATATCCGGCGTATTTTCCTTTGGTTTACTGAATTATTATACGATTCATGTTTCGGATTGACTCACAAAATACAAAACGGAAGAGAGAAATGTTATTGTACCGGGTTGTTGGGGAAAAAGGTAGAAAAGTGGGTGGATCAGGACACAAGGGGGATGGATATACCTTCGAGGTAAAACCTTGTATTTTTACAGCGTATATTCGCGCGGATGTGAATGGCCGCCGTAAAAATATACTAAGAATAAATGCGCAGCGTGCATTACATTTCTACCTTATGGTTTAGTCCATTTTTTCTCTCTGTATACTCACTCGAAATGGTGCTTAACTTCTTTTTTTTCTTTTCATTTTTCCGCAGCACCGATATCGCAGGATTCTCTCTGGATACTGTTTGTGAAAATAGCTGGGTAAAACACTGCGCAATAATATGGTTGCTAATTTAATGGCGGAATGACGAATGGTGTACGCAGCGAAAAAGCACTGGAGAAGAACTCCTGAGTCCTCGTGCGCATCAGCATTTAGGAATCCAATATCCTCGGATTGAAGAGCAATAGAAGAGAGGGCCGAGTGGGTAATTTGACTCCAGAATCCTTGATCCCTGATCCTGTAGGATCCTCCAGGATTCTCAATTTAGAATCTTGTAGAAACGTCAGTCAAATATGATAATGAGTTTACGGGGATCCCTGAGGATAGAAACTGGAAAATAAGGGCGTCATTTGTTGTAAAATAAAAAAAGGAATTAGTCAGTGAATGTGCATATTGAATTAATTTTTTCCAAAATTTGTACTTATTCAAATTACCTTGTTATCCACCTTTGAAATTTTGTTATATATTTTTTTTTATTTGATCTATTTCTTTTCTTTTTACTGTCTCCTTTACTCAGGTGACGCTTCAGTGATCACAGGGAATAAGCTACATACAAGATCAGACCCTTGCGTCGGCCTGGTAGTCCTTTCGTACGGCTGATCGGTTTCCTGTGGGAACAAAAATAGGAGAAAGACTAAACGGATCGCAGTCGAGTCAAGCTGGAACCAATAAAAATGCTCGACATTCTCCAAGACTAACGGCTCATCCGTTTCTCCTTCTATCCTTCTGTTCTTCTATTCCACCGTCATTCTCCATCCTATATGTTTGGTCATCCTGCTTTACCAACGTCCACCTTCGCCTCTTAGACAAGGTTCAAAGTTCTACCTCCTATTCGTTCATCTCCACTTTCCTTGAAACCTTCTCTCTACCTTCTTCATCCCATACCCTGTAACCTCAAACTCCGGCAGGACCTCCCTTTCCTGTATGAGCCCATCAAAGACTAACCAAATATTTGCCAAGGTCCTTGTAGCCTCTCCTTCAGGAGACGATAAGAGGGAGGAGCGACCATTTTAAAGATCCCTCCCAGCAAGAGGGATGGTCCACTCTTTTGTATCAATTCCTGTACCAGCATTACCGAAGTTCCATTCCTTTATAATAGAAACTACTTAACTCCAAGGACCTGGGTAAATATTCGAGGATATTTATTTTCTCTTGATTATTCTTTTTTTTAGAATTAAAAAAACTCGTCCCCCAGAGTTGCTTCGAAAAAGGTTCGAAATATATATATATAATACAAGTGGAACGGTAGGCAGTCAGTTATTTCGTCAGTGGGCAATTCGCGGAGGTGGAATCTGATTGGATATAAAGGCTGATCGTTGGCCAGTCGTATATTGGACTGGCTGGCAATTTGGCCAGCAAGCATTTCCGAGGGTAGAAAAGAAATTGGGAATGCTATCGGGTGGCAACGGTAGAAGGAAACTTTTTGGGACGTTTTAAAACTTGTTGCGAGTCCGAAGGTTATATACGAAAGAGAAAGGGTGGGTTATCAGTGTAACCACCCCCTATCCATTTTATTCTGTTTCCACTCTATTTTATTCCACTAGTCTACGTCTCTTTGAACTTCCCCTGCTTTCTCCTTCTGCTACTACTTCCTCCTCTCTTCCTTGTCAAGTTGGCTTTGACTTTTCTTTATCATCCTCTTATCTCGCTCGCTCTCTCGCAGCCATTGATTGATTCCCCGTTAATTAAAGGAGAGACTCGACTCTCTCAAGCGGCACCAGGTCCTGGTCCATGCTGCGGACACACCTCTGCGAAGACTACCGAGAATCAGTCGTGGAATATGAAGATGCAAGAAAGGCCAACCAGAGAAAAAGAAGACGCCGCGCGTCGCATGCCGATTAAGAATGGCCGACCGACCCGCCTCGCTCGGTACAGAAGAGTTCTGCATAAGTCCAAGAGACGTCATGAATATTCATGTCGGAATCGGGAACAAGATCGCCTGCCATACGAGAATGACATTCGTTACGTGAGGAACAAGTTTTTTTGTCCACCGCGACTCCGCCTGGTACTATACAATTCCATGGAGCTGTAAAATAGCGAAAAATACAGATATCCCACAATCATACGGTTTCTCACGGTTCTGGTCTACCGGGAGTTACGTCGAACAGACTGCATATACATTTACACAGAGTACGCGCTGCTGATATACTATAAATTCTACATATATAATCTCTCTTGTCTTCTTCGTTCTATGGCGGTGTAATTTAGAACATAGTTTTCCTCTATCACTATCAACTGCTTTAATGTTCAAGTGACTTCGCATTGTGCGGCGGTGACGATGTCTTCTGATTGGTGGATCGTGCTATTTACGCTATTAACATTCAGCCAGTGCGCACGGCCCTTTAATGCACACGCGCTCAACCTTCCTCGGGTACAATGCAATTGCATTGCAAATCCATTCACGTACGCGGTCGTGCGCAATTAGCGATTTAACTCTTTGGTAGAATTTAAATTTTAATTGATTTATTTATTAGCGCTCCGCACCGCCGGTTTAATACCAGCCTGTAGGATTCCAAGATCGGTACGAGGAGAAATGCGTGACGTTTCTTCTGCATAGGTTAGATCGCCCGGGCGCAGCGGAAGGTAACGAGAAGGTAGAAGAAGAGCTGGCTGCAAAATCGACCAACGCGAATTCGTCCATAGTGCAAATAATAATCAAACTCAAGATAATTGCCGTCATTAAGCAAAGAGTACGGAACAGCAACATGTTACTGGACAAGGTATTAAATGATGGATCTTTGTATCAGTCCGTTTCGAATGAAATGTTATTCTGTATAAAAAGCTTTGAGGAATCATCTTTCTTTTTCTGCTTTACAGGTAAAATCGAGGGCATCATCGGTTCTTCAATCTGTACCTTGGAGACGGCCGTGTGCGCACGTGCGCCCGATTCACCTGAAAACGTAAGTTGTATCGTTTTCTGTCCGACGTATTGTTCTTTTTTTTTGTCGATATAACGAGGGATCTTGGACTTTATCTACCTAGCTCACCTTCTGTATCTGCCCCACAGAACGATATACGCCCATCTTTTATACTGTTACCAGTTTCCCTTCCCACGGGAAGTCCGGGACTCGCGACAGAGGGATCGTTAATGAGCAAATATAGGGTGGCCATTAAGTAACGAACAACCATATATATATATACTAAGTATATACTACATATACTTGTCTCTTACAGGATTTTATGATCTTAAGATAAAATTAAGTAATTGATGTCAAGTACATTCGTTATAGAATTCTAATGAAATATGCGAAGCCACCGGTATGTCTGTCTCTTATTTATATGACTCCCCATAAGGCTGTCTCCCTGGCACTCGCAGACGGTATGGGAAACTCGAAAAGTTTAAGATTAGGAGTCTTTCTATCTGATTTCAGCATACTGGATGCTGTACATACAATGATTTTTTACTGGTCTAAAAACTTATGGTAAGTTTACACATAAATTTACATATTAACGGCGTAGTATAGCACAGGTGAGAATTTGTTAGGAATCTGGTTGGAACGAACTAAATCGGTACGTGATACTTTTTACAAGGAGCAGAAAGAAGGACTCTTTCCGGTCGGTATGGCTACGCTCGATCCGGCTGGCATTCAATTCGCTAACGAGCTACCAGCCGTGATTAGCCGACCACTGTTATACAGGGTAGATTCCTCACCCTTGGCATTCACCCTCTCATTACCGCAACCCCGGTAATTTCACGAAACAGTCGGTCTAAATTAGCTGACTGGTTTATATACATTGGGACACTTGGCGCATTTATACCGAATCCAACTACAGCGTCACGGGTCGTCATTAGTATTGGAAAAAAAAGAAAAGAAGAAAAGACTTTTTTTCCTACGTTACAAATTTTTCACTCGCATTCAATGCGAATGGCAAGAATTTTCTCCCGTGAAAAATATATTTAACTTATAATCTTTTTTTTTTCTCTTAATCGTTCGGCTAAGGAAATTTCGAATAAAGGATGAACGAGGAAGGAAATGGCGACAGGAGGGACGGAAGGAGTTCGGTGGTAGATTGCTTCTGATAGATAATAAAGAGGGCATTTCTCTACGGGATTGCACGACGCTGACAGCAACTGGCCATAGTTCGGCCTTTCTCTCCTTTTCTATTTTTTTCTTGTATCTTATTTCTGTCTGCCTCTTTGCTTGCTTGTCTGGCTATCCTGCTGGCTGACTACTAGCTGATATTATGAGTAATCTTGCAGAAGGGAAAGACACGGCGACAAGTCTGACAACGACAGTCCCATTTCCACTGTACAAAATCATAATCTTATTCCGCATACAAGTATATTCCCAAACAAGAAAAGGCAATGTCTATCAATATTTCTCACCCTTTCATCACATATACAACCAGTGAACTGGATAATCCGTAAAAACTTCTTAATCAACGTAAATCCAAAAGTTCTAATTCCTTTCGTTTTTTGTATATCCCAGGTAGGTCAGTACGTGAAATGATTAGTAAAAAAAAGTTCTACGACGAATTCATCTCTCTTCACCGGTACCAACGTCATGGGGATGTAGCGAGAAGAATTAAGAATCATCCCCTCCTACGTCACTACTCAACCAGACAGGGGTAATTAAGATAAGGGTAAAAGTCACGGGTTTGGCTCGTTTCAGCAAGGTTCCTATCGGCTCTCATTGACGTCGCGATGTCAATATCGAGTTTAGCAAAGCCAGGAAGGGTGGCAGGGGGTGCTGGTACAGAAGGAAGTCTAGGGATGGGGTGCGAGGGGAGGGGTGGGGTGGTTGGCTTGGGCCGCGACGCTGAATTCTGGAATGGGACTTTGAGCGGCGTGGGGGCTAGAGGGGGAGGGGGAGGGGGGCGGTTGGTAGCCACTGGACTTCTGGCAAACGCTGATAACGCGTGCCTGTCGGTTGTTATGTCTCTAGAGTCCCGTTTTTTTTTGTCGGGGTGGGAGACAGTTTAATTAAAAGAAACCTCGTTTCCCGGCGAGCCCAGTAAGGGTGGGAGTTGGAACCTGGCTAGGAGTCGGTTGCTCTATAAGGGTAGGAGCTTGCTTTTATGACAGCCCTACCCTTACTCATCCCCCAGACTACATCTGTGCTCGCGAGATAGGCCTAAAAGCTCCGTATTATTAAGCAGACCCAATCCCTGGACACTTATGGCGTCCATGGGATACGATATGTTATTGTTATTTCTGTCTAACACTTGTTCGAATACTTGTTCTTCTTCTTTTTTTTTTATTTCACCTCGTTCGCGGCTCCGCTGGAAAAACGAAAATGATTGGTTCATTTCATCTGGATATACTGGAAACTTTCATCCCTCGGCTTCCCTGTCCGTCCGGAGCGTAGAAGCTGCCAAGAAGATTACGAAACTCCTGGTGAACTCTCGTGAACATAATTTTTGTATTGTTTGTGCTATGAGGTATACGTATAGTCTCCATTGCTGTTATGGATTCTTGAGTTGTATCCATAGGTATATGTCTGCTATGGATAAGACGTCGTGTATATCGTGTGTAATGAACGGAATTACTATGGGATCGTATAATACACGAGTTTTGGGCCGAAGTATTTTTCAAAAAGTTTTTCGAACTAGTTTATCGGAGATCTTGCCGTTAAATTGAAATTTAAAAAAAGGTTTGGGGATTGGATTTTTCATGTACTCGCACATTGCGAGTGCATCCCTATGAAATTTTTGCCAACAGGATTTGATGCTTGTTTATAATTATATTGATATGCTGGATATTAATTATTTAAATATGATACAATGATTTCGTGAATTATGGATACGCTTGTAAAGGTACCGCTGATAAAATCTAGTCATTTATGGTGAATATTAGCATAAAGGGTTATTCAAATAGGGTGGCTTCCCCTTTGAATTTTAATTCAATCTACTTGCTTACAGGTAGACACGCAGTCGGGCAGGTGAACGTCATTAGGCATGCTGACGTAACATTCAACCCTATCCCTTATTAGCATAAAGGGTTATCCACAGAGCATAAGGCGATCCTTGTGACGAGGGGGCCGCGACGTCGTTTACACATTATAAATTGTATAACAGGTAGTAGGAACAGGTGACAGGGTTAAAGAGGCATGTGGATGGGTTACGGGGGTAAACATGCAAAGGGTAGCGAGGACCATTAGGGTTTTGAAAATCTTATAAAAAGGGGTAAGTTTGTCCAAAGGTTCGGCACGGGAATTATATTCGGGTATGTATATTTTTTTGTAGCGGCTAAACAAACTCCTCCCCTCTTTTTGTTCTTTTTTGACGTCCCTCTAACCACGTGTCCGTCAGAGCACGTGGTTCCTCGGAAGTCTATTGATTATTCTGGATAATGTCTTGTACTCACAATTGGAATTGCATTTTACCCAGGTCAAAACCAACCCTCTACGCTCTGGCCACCGTTACTCGGCCGATTCCTGATGATTACACCGAATTACCAATCGCTGACAACTGCGTCCAATCGGCTGGAATAACGAGGGTGGAAATACTCAGGGTGGAAAGAACATCGAAAGGTCGCAGGTTTACACGTAATGCGAAGGCGAGGATGTCGCTGGTTGTATATTATAAGAAGATGGAAAGATACAGAGATGCACTACGGCATCCCTTATCAGCAGGTAATTTGATACCGAATTGGGAATGTCAATTGGTAACAGTGCCTTTTTAGGGGATTGCTCTAATCACAGGTTTCCCAGACGTGATCTCTTAGTCTGAATACGTAAGGGATGGGATCGAGGCGATATCGATGGGCGCCATCAGTGCCGCGATTTCATCCCCGTAATCCGTTCTTAAGTAGCATCCCCCGTCTTCTTTTTTTTTTACGACGCCTTGTCGCCCGTTCGCGCTAGCTCGTCGAGATAGTGCCAGCTTTATTATAGATTGACCCCGCACTCGACCCTTGCCACCCCCCTGCGCTCCACCCCTGCCCCAATGCCAGTGCTCTCCCTCGTTTCTCCCCCTTGGCTTTTTCTTCCTTCCAGCCACCCCCCCCCCCCTTCCTCCCTCCCATCACCCAACCATTCGAGCATTCTCCCCTGACCAACCCCCCGTTTACGCCCTTGAAGGATCTGGCTCTCGCTCATCTCGTCTCCGTCACCCCTCGAACATTTATCTCGATCGTTTGCATCAACCCCGCGAACTTCGGACCATCGCCATAAACTCGGGAAACTCCTTATTAAGCATGATTCTCCATGGTGATATCATGACACCATGACCCTTTCCTTAAGCCCTTTCCTCGTACCTGAAATTAGGACCTTCCACTAATACCTAACCCTATTCAAGGATTTTTACCGTTTCCTCAAATTCTACTGGACTCACGAGATTTCTTCCCTCCGCAAATTACACCTTGAGACGAATTCACGAATTTTTGGAAATAAATATTTTTCACTCCGACGTTACTCTTGGGGATGACCAAATGTCGAAGTGCAAGTAGGAAAATATATAGTATGTTAGACGGTACTCGTGGGGAATGTAGTAGTCATATAGGAGTTAAAGTTGGCAAGAGGGTTGGTGGAGGCAGGCGCGAGGGATGCCGGTAGCAGAGGGTGGGTCTGTATAGGTATAGGTGGGTAGCGAATGCTGCTGGGGGGGTAGAAAAAGGAGGGTAGGACGACGGGTCTTGGATTCGCGTGGCAATCAATGCCGTTGAATTAACGCCTGGCTGCCCGTTTGCGGGAAAGTAAGATTAAAAGAAGGAAGAAATGGACGCCAACAACTACAGTCCTGCAACCAACGCGCTCGGCTTCTCTCGAAGAACGTCCCCCTTCGATTCCCCTTCCACTTTCTGGCTTTCATCTCCCTCACTGGACCGCGCAACCCCTATTCTCGTTGCTTGCTTAACCTCCCCTCTACTTAACGTTCTGGCGACCTCACTCATTTCAAACAGTCAGATCTGTATTTTTCATTCTTTCAAAATGCTTCTACCTTGCACGCAACTTCACACCCCGCACCCTTGCTGCGAACTACCCCTTGCACTCGCTGGTATCTTAACCTGCTCTTCTCACGGCGGGGTAACAGCTAATACTTTAAGCCACAGAGTATCGGTTTATCGGGCGACCTCTTTGTTCAAACATTGGCATTGCTAAACCACGAGATCCAGGGGGGCCTTATAGTGCATATATATTGTAAATCTATAAAGCATCCCTTAAACGTTACATTTTTGTATTCCATAGTCGAAATTTCTGAATTCACTGGGCTACCCTTACTATTGGGGTTCTGGGTTAGTTTAAATGAGATTGGGCCTAATCAATTATACAATACGTGATCGAAGTATCTGAAGCAAAGAAGAGTTTGAGCTGGGCCTGAACAAAGATTCGAGATGAGGCGACAGAAGGGGATGAAAAAGTGAGACACGGGGACGAGAGCAAAGATGGGGGTCGAAGATGAGTTAGTAGTTGTGGGTGGAAATTCAAGGGAAGCTGAATAGTCGATCGGAAGACGATACGGGTATAAGGGAAAGATATGAGGCCCAAGTTCAAGTAGGGGTTGTTATGGGGTAGGTATCATGATATACATAGCTGGCTAGCCTATAGGACGCCTATGGGAAGACTCGTCTCAATCAGAATGCTCGTCCGCCTCCTGCCGTGTGATTGGTGGTGGAGATGCGTCATTTTTTTTTTAAATCTACCAGCCTGCTTCCTTCCGATAAGGGTGCTGCGTGCAGACCTCCTTATGGGGGTTGATACCATTGGCTCGGAGGGGGATGGGCCGTGAATCAACTTTAAAGGATTACCATTGGTTCCCCCAAGACGTAGGGTGCTTTGCATAGACTGCGCAAGCGTTCCGACAGCTACCCCTCTAAAGCGACCTTTAAACCATCCCCCTTTCAGGCTTACCCTTTAGGCTGGATAGGGGTTGCGTGAGTTTTCAGTTTAAAAAAGTATCAATGCTTCCTATTGGTTGGACGTGAGTCGTGTCAGATTTGCATGTTGGACCCTTTAGGGGTGGCAGCCAATATCTGGGATGAGATTTCATTCGTTTTAAACTTTGAGATCTCCACCCCTTTGCACTGGAAATTATTTCCGTGGGTTGAGATTAGCTTGGAATAATTTATCGGTAGGCGATAGTATTTGTTTCTTTTTGAAGTGCATGCATAGTGTGGACAAATAATTTTTTGCAAGTAATGGGCAGTGCACCCCTATTGATATTCCCAGTATGGGGTTGCAACGTAGGCCCCACGTTAATTCTAGACTCGCGCTGATTGCCTTTACCACTGTTGCCATAGTAACCAAGCGCGACTGTCACTATGTACCCTAAGGAAAGTCTTTGAGGGTTCGTGCCAGAAGGGTGTGGGACGATGGTCCAGGGGTTGGAAATCTTGGAGAGGGTTGCTTAATGAAGCCAAATCCGTTTACGATGAATACAGTCAGATAGGAAAACAGCTGAGGGATGATTCGATGCTTCATTGGATGGTTTGCATCGAGAGCATCGAAGCATGTCATCTGCACAGACAATATTTACATAATTTACATCCTTTCGAACCCCATAAAAATGCGACTGATACAACTGGCAAAAATATATTTCTATTCATTTTTTTTCCTTTTCTTTAATAATAATCTATTCCAGGTCACCGTCACGTGTCGGGATCGTAAAACCATCGGTACACGTGGCCTCGTTAGTTACACGGCAGCGAAAACCATCCCCTGGAAATACAACAGCCTCATACACACGGCAGAAATTCACCCATGGAAAGAATCGTCCACGCCAAGTTGAGAATCATGCAAGGCGATGCCAGAATGAAAAACAAAAGTAGCAAGAAGAAAAAAAAAAGAATCATTAATTCCACCCGGAGGTAAACTGACAGTTTGCGTGTCTAATGGGACCGACGGTGCCGCGGGGGATGAAACCGGTGGTGCATCAATTTTCGCGGACGCCAGGGGTGCTGCTGATAACCGGGAGATTGCGTGAGTGCGTAAGTGCGTGCTGGGATTCGTGGCCAGCTGATAGGAACCGAGAGTATTAGTAGCGCTAGTAGTCATACTAGGAACTAGTACGTGATCGTGCATAAGAAACTACCCCCTGGGGTATGGGACAAGGGTGCAATTACGTTACGATACATCCCTGCTAAATCCCAGGGACGAAATACGCCCTCGTTACTGCTCCAGGATTACGGATATCCGTATTTCTTCACAATTTCTCACGTGTGACTCTACGGACACTATACTCTAGGTAAAACGCTATGGTATGTTATAGCTATGCACTCTATATACACAAACTATAGATATTGCATATACTATATATATATATATATATAAATCTTTCTTAAACTTGTCAGAAGAATCACGGCACATCTCACGGAGCAATTCCACCACGGATTTTATCTATTTGCATTAAAGTGCACATCTGCTTGAATTATTATCTAATTTCCGTAAACGCAACGCGATGCCTTCATTCGACTAATTAAGAGATATTCTTCAATCTCCTCCTCTGGAGATGCGTGCTAACGCGGGACGCGTGGTGGGTTTTACAACGGCAATTATACTCGCCCATTAAAATTTTATATTAGTCTTATCAATAAATGGGAATCTGTTATTATTTAAAGTATATAAAAAATAATAAAGATTACATTGCTATGCCTAGCAGATAGGAATTGTTATAAGAGTTACGTACTCGTACTCTGTAGATTTCTTTGTTAAAAAAAAAGCTAAATTTCATCTGGTTTTGGTCCACGTGATTTTCTGTAATTCACAGTTCTTCGTGCTTAAGTGCAATTGTTCGTGACACGTGTGTGCACTAATAGAACATGTCTCTATCTTTGCAAAACTCTTTTTTTTTTTTTTAAAGAGAGCACAGTAGCGACTTTCCTTTCAGTTTTAGAAAAGTTACTTCTAAAAGTGGCATCCGTGTCTTGCAGATCCATATGTGGTTTTAACGCGGTACGCCACAATCCTAGGGAACTTTTCCAGCCGGCTCTTTGGCTGGAGTCCCTCTCTTACTTTTTGGAAAATGTATGACTTTTTTTGGCACTAGGTAAAGAAATTGTAGACACTGAAAAACATTTTAGGGGTATGCTTTATGCATGTGTGTTATTAAAACGAATGCAATGAAGTTCCATGTATATTGTCATATAGAATTCAGCATTCGCATTACACGGGTAAATCCTAATGGAAAGATAAGCCAGGGGAAATAGGGGTACTTCTGTAGGTGGTGGCTAGGTAAATTTTTTTCTCCCCAGGTGCTGATATCCAATGAGAAAAAAGTAGCCATTCATCCCCCGCGAGCGGAGAACGTTTTTAGGTCGCGTAGTAGGCGGGGGTGTCTGGATGCTGCCGCATCGATCCGATACATCACGGGGGCATTTACATCCCCCACTCGGTGGTACCCGGAGCTCCCTCGGCTCCGCTTCTCCACGTTCTATCATCCCTCCGAAGGGCTCGCCACTCGGCAGCGATTCTTATGCCGCCACTTTCTTTCCGTGCGTCTGCGCATTTGCTTGCATCCCCCACTAGGACGGACCCTAGCACCCCCCCTTCAAATCCAACCCCATCCTCCAGCGACTTCAACCCCACCGTAGGAACGGCCATTGTCTACGCGTCAAATCTCACCTCCGTTCTCTGCGATCCACCCCTTTGCTACATCAGAGACTTTCAATTTCGTTCGAACGTCCATTAGAAAAATTTTATTTGACTTTTTCGCGGGAATAAGAAGTTCCATCGAAAGAACCACTCGGAGTAATTATACCGATTGCGCAATTACTATACAAGTCTAGAAGCAATTATGCGAACACCTTAAGCGCGCTAATCCATTTAAACGCATCTGATATTAACCCTAAATAAATAAGTCATGACGTCACGCGCCACATAACTCACGCAAACCTGAGTAACGCGATGCTCGTGCGTTTTTACGATTTTATAACCTCATCCTGGCGCATCCACGCGAGATCAAATAGATCGAGATTCGTTAAATTCTAATTAGCCCAGACTCGTCAATGGCAACTGACGACCATAAAGAAAATGAATAAATAGCGTTACCAGGTGGCAAGGTGGTAATTAAATATTAAAGAAGCCATTTGTCTTTTACAGAAAGAAGTAGCGTCGAGACGCCAGGTATACAAGGGCATCCGATCTAGGGCCAGGCCAGCGCTGTGCTCCGGGGTGGAGATGGGCGCTCTTTGTCTCGAGGGTTGGATTCTCAAGATAGAGGCTAATTCCCAGTCTCTACCCCCAAGGAATGCGGAGGTTCCCTCTATATATCTTCAGCTTCCTATCCAGCCTCCATATCCTTCCTGCTCTTCGTACCGTTTCTCCTGGTCCTCTGGCAACCAGTCAGTCAGCCATCCAGTCATCCAGTCAGTGTCCTGGTCTACCCTGGGTACTTTGATGTTCCTAATTTGATTGAAGGAATCCGACGAACGGCTCCTAACTTCGTCTTTATTGATTGCTGTTTTGTTCCTCGTTGAGGAGGGTATCTTACCCTTCGAGACGAGAAAGTTTTCCCGATGCTATTTGCCCGTTTGAAAATATTTCTCTTCTCCGAGTTAAGCATCTTCCTTATTTTATTCTTCTTCACAAGAGACGATCCATCATTTTTTATTTGACTGGAAATTTAAAACTGTAAAAATTAATATCCGCTTAAAGCCAGCTCGATAAGAATTAAACAACCCCTTCTTATCAGCCAATCAAAATTGGTCCAGTACAATTAAATTTATACCACCAATTCCTTTCCAATTAATATCGTGTACAGATATACAATCCTATTCCATTCAGTGTATAATATAACCGATATACTGTTCAGCTACATTATCACATATATGCTATATATTTTTATATTACATAGAAGAATCGAATCGACATCTTTTCCCTTCTGACCATTTCTCTCCTATCGGTTTGCTGGCTCTCAGAGTGCCATGGCGAGGAATAGCTTTCCTCGTAATAGGTTCACCGCTCCTGGGAATATAATACATAAGAATCCTAGATCTGTATTATACCGTATACACTGTATATACTTCGCGTGACGTACCTACTCTCAAAGGATAGAGCGGAGTACCTGAAATTACAGAAAGAATCTAGACTCCGAATATGTATTTTCCAATTTTTCTATATCCAGTTTCCATTTTCCTCGTGATCCTTTAAATTAAATTCAGGGTGTGAAAAGCGCGAGTATTAAAGGGCCTAGAGTTAAAAAAAAGAGCCACGAGATGGACTCAATCGTATTACTAATGATTTTACTTAGGGCGACCCTCGGCAGTCATATCGATACGATAGGACGCGATACGCCGCCGGAAACACCACTCGGATAAACCATCCCCCGACTAGGAGCGGTTCTTTTCCACCCCTCTATCCATCCCTTGGCAACATTCTCTTTACCCCGTGTAGAGAGCAGCTCCACCCTCGCCTCCCTCCCCCCCCCCCCCTCGAGCCTGACGAGGCTACCGTCTAGTTGATCAAACCTTCGCTTATCGATGATTTCGTTTACCGCGAATCGGTCAGGGGGTAAATCTCAAATAGGATGTCAACCCTCTGTACCATTTACAGTGGATATTCCGAAAAAAAATACCATAACACGTTCCGATACACCTTGACCGTGCTCGATTGATCCTATGTTTATAAAGTTTATCCGATAATCGCAGGTCGTTGCATAAGGGGTAGCATTGAATTTTTCAACGTCCATCTATACCACATTGCTGTTAATCTTGTAGGCTATGGGATTGACTCGGTGTTTTCTCATCTTCAGAGGGTTTCTAGGAATACCGATAAGGGTTGGTGGGTTAAGGTAAAAAACCACGAAGGTTCGACAGGTTCGTTTTTCGAGCTGTTACGCGGGTCCCGCGAGGCACCGCAGGGCGTCCCGACGGTTAAATGTCACTCTGCGAATTCGCTCCTGGCACACCGACGCCTTTCTACCTCTGCCGCGTCTGTTTCTTTTGCTGTAGCAGCCCCTCATAGGCGAAGGGGAGCCTACCCCCCTCTCTCCCTCTTTCTCACTCTTTCTCGCTCTTGCTCCTACAACAGGACCCTCGCACTATTACCAGCAGCGTTCCACGCTCCTACTACGCCAGAAAATCCCTCGCGGCGCTCACTCAATCATACGCTATTTTTGTCGCCGTTCTATGGCGTCCTTATAGTGGCGTACACACGCTCGCATACTCGGGACAGTGGCGGACCAATGTGCCACCCTCACATGCCCGGTACACTGGAGAACTCTCCCCTATTTCTTTTCTACTTTTCTAACCACTTTCTGTATATTCCTCTCTCTCTTCTTCTTTCTCTCTACGACCAGCAACCCCTCTCTCTACATCTAATCGTCCTGTAAACGCTGTTTAGATTCACCCGGCAAAAGTCCTTTTGCTGTTTTTCTTAAGGTTTAGAGGATTTTTTTTTTCAGTACTGCGATACATCTTTTTCTTTTGATCTTACCTTATTTCTCTCTTATTTCAGGGCTGATCAACTTCAAGCGGTGCATAAGAATTTAATGCAGAAAAATAAGATGTTGAGGAATATTTTCTTGGGACACTGAAGTGAGGTAATGAAAATTTTGTATTATTCATTGATATTAGGAATTTATAGACTGATCTTATTGCGATATTATTATTATTATTTTTAGTTTATCGCATCAGTCAAATCGTCATTCAAGGTTTGATATGTGAAGAGAAGACTTTTTCTTTCTACTCTTTCTGGGAGTACTGGTAACTGGTGCGATCATACTCGGGGAAGACAATCCTTTCTGTTTTGAGGATAGAAATGAAGAAGTAAGGAAACAGAGAAAAGGCCGTAAGGAGGTAAGAAGATCGTTGCGCGGGGGAGAAGGGCGAGAGGGAAGAAAGGGAGAACCCTTGGAGGACGCAATGTCTTTGTTTTTCCGGTTGGTAGATACTTTCCTGTCGTGCTATTTTTATTTCCAAAGCGACTACGTTGCCTCATAATCCGGACTCATGAAACTTTTCTTTTTTCTTCTTTTTTTCCGCCTCCTCCTCCCTTTTATCCATTATTGTCCTTCTTTTGCCATCATCAGCATCCCTTCCAACTCACGGGCAAGTCTACGAGCTGGAGTTTCTTGCGCGAGTCGTTCTCGGATTGAGATTCCCTTTTGTGCGAACATCGATCGGAAGGAGTGACAGGTGAAAATGGAGGATTAAATGGCCGACAGTGCCGTTAGGAATCGAGAAGGTAGTAAGAGTAGAAACGTCGAACCGACTATAGGCCATATACTATACATATATATACTCCGTATTACAGTACGTGCCGAGTAGCTAATGATTTTTCTACTTAACGCTGAACATCCGTTCGACGTCGGAATTTTATGTAGTTCATTTTGCCAATTGAATGGTATTTACAGGTGACAGAAGTTTATACCCGGTGGGGTAATTGTAGCGGCATTGAAATTGGTGGGCTAACGACTAGAGGAACGTGAAATCGAAAAGAGGAGAGGAGCAAATGGAAAAAAGGGGACCCGGCTGGAGTAGGAAGAGGAAAAAGAAAAAGGGAAAAATGGAGAATCGAAATTGAATAGCCCGGACGATCGATGGTGCGTGTCCCGATTCTCGTGTCCCCGGCGTGACTCCGCGATTCCACGGATGCCAACTGTAAGATAACTGATTCCCAGCCCTGTCCGGCTTCTTTTCACTCCTTTATACTTTTATCCCTTATCCTTAACCTTCTTATACGACCCCTCGTGGGTCCTCCTCTTATTGTACGTATTTTTCATTCTCTTCTCATCCTCCTCTGGTTACCTCTTTATCTTGTCTGTTACAGTGACCAGAGAGCGAGAAAGAGGAGAGAGTGCAGAGAGAAGGAGAAACAAGGATAGAGACAGACCGAGGAATCATCTTGAACGGCGGGAAAATCGCTGTGCTTCAATAAATTTGAATCCGCCTCTAAAGTTTTCTCACGAGACTTCGTTAATTAAGAATCGGCCCCCGTCACTAAGCGTGACCGCTCGAGTACTCAAGCGAAAAAGAGGTTTGATCGTCTACTCGGCTGATCGATCATCCATCGTTTAATGCCATCGAGCGTGGACCATTACTTTCTAAACGTTATTTCTGCGTCTCTTGTCTCTTCAGTTGGACACAGACAGGATAGGTGACTACTAATTAATCGGTCCACCACGTATTGACTTTTCACAGCATACTAATGATATAATAATATAAAACTAGGAGATTTATCATGAGAACGAGCTGGACGTATGATCTGGACCATTTTCATTTTCCTAGGGAGTATCCTGTCTGGATGAAATCACGCCTGGCGAATAAATATCCTGTTGGCTTGGACTATCGAGTGGAATGTACCAGTGGGAAGGGAGGAGGTGAAGAAATCCGGGGAAGCAGAAGAGAGATGAGTAAATCTCGTTCATCCTAGGATTCAGGAAAGACGGAGACAGAGAGAATGTGAAAAAGAGAGATGGATACGGTGGCAAAGTAATATATATAACACAGAAAGAGAGAGAGAGAGAGAGGGAGAGGGTGGAAAAGGGGTGGAAAGTGGAAGAGGAATAAGAGGTTAGGTTACTTTGGGCTAGGCAAGAAGAAAACGAGAGAGAGAAAAGAGAAAAGATATTATTTATAGGACCAGCCGGACAGGACGGCGTGCCGTGCATAGACAGTGCCTCATTCCCGCTCTCAGACGAATGGCTCATTTCTGTCTGCAAATACGAAAATACCTCCGAGCTATTTCTTAATATCTGCCGATATTGGGAAAAACCGGGGACGCGAGTTGCGTTACCATAGAAACCACCTCGTCTCCAATAGTAAGAGCAGCGGTGGTGGTACCACCGCAAAACTTACTCTCCCACTACCTCCCCCCATAAGGATTCAATAATCACCTGGTATAAAATCAAAAGATTTTAATTTGAAAGTTCTACAGTTATTTAAAGAATGTCATTATTTATCGATTAATTACAACTTTTATTTAATCACTACATTAGTATCTGTATTTATTCAGAAATTACTTGAATATCAGCCGAGTGCAGTTAACGATACAGGTTCCTTTGCCTATGTACCAGGTTCACAAAAAAATATCGAAATAACCAATTCCATAAAGGGAAGACATATTTAGGTACCTGTACATATGTATATGTTGCTATATGCTTGTAAGCTTTTCACAGAAGCTTTTACGAGTCGCATATGTGTGACCGGCTCTCTCCTTTTATACCGTGCTTTATATTCCTGGCCAGCGAGTCTTCCCCTACCATCGACGTCACCTTCGTAGCCACAAGGCATACTATATCCTCTTCCCTTATTTCCTCCTCTTGGTCACTGGCCTCCCCCTCCCGAAACCACCACCCTATTCAACCCTCGATATGGAAGCCGCAGGAAAGCTCCGCGAAAATTCTTTTTTCATATTCACTGGGGAGCGATAGTCCGACATAACGTAACAAATTTCCAAGACCATCCCCGAAACCGTCCTCCCACCTCCCCCGCCCCATAGCACCAGCAACCCCAAGTCCCACGGCCTTTCGCTTCGATGCGCATTTAAATCCTACAGAGTTTTCGAGAGGACGATTTTACCAGGACTCACCCCATACGGCAAGTCTCTCTCTCTATATATATATACACATATATACAGACACATTTTATACTTGGAAAATTCGTACGAGTGTCCTGGGAGCGATTCTTCCCACGCACAATTTACAGTTTCGTATTTTTCTCCCGTTCTCGGAGCCACCCCTATTCATTGCCTTTGGATAAACTTGTTTCCTTCTCCTACTCCTGTCTGTTACCTCGGTCCATTTTTATTTCCGTTTTTTTCCTGCTGTAACAGAAAAAAAAATTTTATCGCAAACGTCACCACCACGTGGTCAATTACCAGCTCGTGGAAAAAGAAACAAATATTCCTGGCACGCGTGGATTTACCTTCTGTATCCAATTGGCAGACCGTTATTCCCTCTTCTTTCACTGTGTTAATCATCTCGGTATCCAGGTTCCTGGAGATGTTCCTCCTCTTCCAAGAATTCTATCACGATGGGAAGTCCAAGTGGTAGGTAGCCAAGGTGGAAGGATATAGCGTGTGTAACAGTGGGGGCTGCTGGAGGGGGGGGGGAGGGTCTTGTAGTGGCACCATATAGGTGTAAGGAATGAATCTGGGTGGGTGGGGTAGTCTGATGTGGTGGTGCAGGGTGAGGTGGGGGTAGTGTTGAAAAATAGTCGTGGCAATCATTCAGGATTAGCGTCGGCACCTCAACGGATAAAAAGATGGCTGAAAAGGCCGCGCGCGTTACTCCTTCCGTTTGCTGATGAACACTGGCTGAGGATGGTCACACTTATACGATATAGATACAAACACAGTGACAGAGATTCGTCCGATTCTTAGGTTAGATCACGTGGTATATACCTATGTGTATACATATAGTCGGTTCATGAGTTCAATCTGTTTTTTTTGACAATTCGAAAACAATGAAGTCTCTCCCAAGCCACACGTGGCTCTGCACACTGTTTTCGTTACAAAGTATGTTCTCGTATGAATTTGTACTGAAATATATTTTATTTTTCTGTATTTGCATATGTTTCCGTGGCTTTATGGAAAGACGTGTAATTTTCCAAATATTGGATTGTTCTCGAACTGTCAAAAAACATTGGACACGTGGACTGACTATATGCATAGTTAGTATATATATATGTATTATATAGATATGTATATGTATTCTAGGGAGTTGGAGGAAGAGCGAAGGAGGGCGTGATTAATTTCATCGATTCGGCTTGACACAAGGCCCCTCTCGGTCCCCTTACGGTCATTGTGGATGGACGGTCGGAGGCCCGGAAGGTGGTAAAAAAATAGTATAAAAACATGGAGTCGATAACGTGCATGTAAACCGGGACCGTGGACCACCGGATCAGATGCCCATTACAATGCTTGCCTGGTCGTCCACCTTTTGGGCCTTTCCCTTCATTCTTCTCACCTCTCTCATAAGTTACTCCGGACGGTAGGTTCTTGTTAGAAATTTTCGATAAATTTTTGTTTGTTAATTTTGTAAATTTTTTTAGGTGCTTCCACGTCAGAGTTAGTCATGGCTGGAGTTTGGCCTGAGGTTTGCGGTTATATTTGTGCCTCAAAACCGGAAATAGAAAAATGTATTTAACACTGGAGAATGATTCGGATACCTGATCCCGTTACGGACATTCATCGAGAGACTCCTGGATGCTGCTAGTGAAGAAATCAGTGATTTATCCGTGGTACGAGCGTGCTCGGCTTTGAATCTTCATGGGATCGTTGAGGTGGGTGGGATAGTCTGATGATTAGCGTGGAGAAGTCGAGCCTTTGAAGATGATGCAGCAGACACGAGCCACGCCGTGTCGAGCGGCTCGTTCCACGTCTCCTGGGAACTCGAGCCAGACGTTCCCAGGATCGTTTTTGACTCTTCCTTTTGTATTGTCTTAAGGAAATTTTACGGCTAATGCTCTACGCTTTTACCATACAGATTTATATAGGCCTTGTAGGATTCATGTATGTGGATGCTGGTACGAGATGCGGCCGGTGTACTTGGCTATTGCAAATCTGAATGGTACCCTCGAGCTGGATGGCACTGTACATCTTTTATTGTCCTGCTGAAACGTCAGCATAATCGATATCTCGATAGTGTCCCAATAATTAATCGGAATCCAAGAGGCGAACTCAATTTGCAAGGATGCCGCGATGCCACCGAGGCTCCAGGTTGAATCGCGGCAGATGCTATCTCGCCCCTTGGATCCTTTCCGTCAAAGGAGATACTAGCGTGTGTATCCTTATCCAGTGTCTGAGCATGACAAGATTGTCCTACTGTTTTTAATGGTGAATTGTGAAGAATACGAAAACATTGGTAGGTAAATGAAAAATAATTAATTCGCTGATACATAACAGTGCGATCTTCGTTATCCGGATCGTCTTTGGGGTAATGATTATTTTACGAAGTTCCACAGGGTCTTGGCACGTTCTTTGACTGGTTACAGGTAAATTAGATTATTCATCCTATCAACGATTGTACTCTTTTGTTTTAGGTCCATGAGATACGGTGGATGCTGTGAAGCATGGAAGAGAAGTCTGAAGAAGTATTAGAAAAAACGTGGAAACGGACGAATAGTAATGTAAGGCTGCTGCGGATTGAACGTCGAGATGAAAAACTGTGAAGAATAAATTTTGATAGAGAATTAAGGCCTTCCTGAAGTCACCATGTAAATTCGTTGAAGTATAACATTCTAATTCTCAGTATTCAATTATGTATATTAAGAATGAAATCGTGAAATCTTTTAAGCGCAGCATCCATGGTCCATTGACGAAGCTAGACCGGCTCTTCCAGGAAGACGTGGTTCCTTTCCAAGAGATTATCTTCACTCTCTGGATCATCAATGACTCGTTCTTCTTTCTCCTTCGTTTCTTCTATGGGTGTTCCTGTCATTCTGTCTAGTCAAGACGCGTACCAACCATCGAAAGTAATACTTTCGACATTATTCAGTCTTTGCATTTTATAGTCTTTACATAAAGAACCGTATCTGGATAACGAATCTCATTAGATACTCATTTAACTTTTGCTTTCCGCACTGTTGGGTCCTGCAACATATTTAGAATTTAATCAAAGATTATTAATCAAAGTGATTTATTATCGAGAATAGTAAAACAAACATTCGTTAATTATGTTTGTCTTAATCAACTGAAGGTTACCAAGTTCATCTCTATACGAGATAACATTTGTAATTATTCGATAAAAATAACAATAGGAATATTTTCATTACGAAATTATACAATTATTATGAACTAATGAGATTTGAAGTATTACTTATCAGATTAGAGTAATTGTGATTTTTACAGTGCATTAGAATTAACAGTAGCCACATTTTTTTTTTTATATTAAGAATGGCAACGATAATGTATAACCAATGAAGAATGGGAGCATCAGTGCTTCGTACACGGTGGCCGATCCAGTCCCGCCAGTCGTGACCAATCCTTTGTCAGTCAAGATGAAAATACATTGGAATCTAATTTTTACTGATTGGAGACCCGCTGGTTCGTTGGTATTCTATTTTCTTTTTTATATTTTCTTTTTATATTCCACTTTTTTATATCAACTCTTGAACAAGGTTTATAGAATCTGTTTCACCATGCGAGATACATTCTCAAGTGTAGCATTCTTATTCACCGGTAGATCACCAGTATGACGAAAGAACCTTAACGACATTCACCAATGATTCACTGCGATGACTACTACCAATCGTATTAATAAATTAATACAATTAATAAATAGAGTCTCGTCCCTGTCCTAGTTGCTAGATCCGTGACACTCATTTAAACACAGTCTATAGATAATACCCCTAACTCTATTCATTCGTAGGAAAATTTAATTCCAGACAGACGTACGTTGATCGGCTGAGGATGTCCAGATAAAAATGGAACCCAGGAGCAGGAACGACGAATCATGGGAATTCAAATGGGATTCATACGAATTGACAAGAGTCACAAGATGAGCTCTTGGGACGGTTCGAAACTGGCGCGACGTTACAGAAGCAGAATGTCACACGATATGAAAAAGCGGCCGATTCAAGAGGACTGGAAAGTCTGGATTATCGGTATGGGGATGGATATATCATGAGTCCATGTCCGTAACTGCAAACTGGATGGGCATTTGGTATGCCGATCGGTTGACCGGCAAGAAGACGTTTGCGCTTGGCGTGGTTACTTCTTTTTGTTTAATTACAAAAAATCGAGTCTCTAAACGGTACCCTGTCCTTTTGTACACCGTAGTCACATGCGCGTAACTACCACCCACCGAGTATCCTGGCGGAAGTTGCGAATCGAGAAAGAAATATGAACGTGTATCCGGTTCTGTCAGCTTAGCATCTATGATCGGTTCTGCGAGTCTTCCTTGTTAATTAGCGGCTTTTAATTTAATTGTAACGCCATACTTCATACTGATGATAATTGATAAGACGATTTTATTTATCTTCTTAACTACTGATTATTTATAACGACTAATAAGTAATCTTCATCTAGTTACGTATCCTGTAAGTATGTACATATTATTGCATTCCATTGATGCCACGATTATATATTAATTATTTTATATGTATTGTTGCAGTATGGAATTCATGACGTAGTTTGCGAGTTCGTTTAGTATTCTACTTGGGTTTCACACGGAGAACACACGATACTCTGGGTAAACAGTATTACATTAGCGTCCTGATCAAACACCTCCCGGCCTCCTGACGATCACGAGGACGATGACGTGTTGACGTGTTTCGGTTCCGGTTTGCCTGTCCAGGCTCACCCCTCGCATTTACTGCGGTTTACTTATTATCGCACTCGGCGACGTTTCAAGGAAACGGGATAATGTTCCATTGACTTTTCGGACTTTTGGAACTCATAAGAATTTTGGTAAGTCAATATAGGATGAGCGAGGAGAAAATAATCTTAATACTCATTAAGATTCTTGTACTGTGTACATTTTTTTTAATTTTATAGACTCCACCGCGGACAAAATTGGCTACTGAAAGATTCACTGTTCTTTGATGTATTCCGGATGAGAAAATATCCTTTGACCATATTGGCAAGTTTCTATTGAAGGAAAAATAAGAAAAAAGGGGCGCAAGTGTGATTACGGCAGTGACGTGCACTATTTGGTAAATAACGACAAATATTTGGTAAAAGAGCGCCAGGGTACAATTACTATAGAACACATGGCCACTGCCAGTGTAGCTGTTAAGTGTCTCGTTGCACGTTATTTCGCCATTCTTAGCAAACGCGCCCTTGAATCATTGATTGGAGACCACTATGAATCGTCCAGTGGTTACTTATGGTACTTGATTATTGATTTTCTATAGAAAAACCATGTTTCGTGGCCGAAGGCTGAAGCGCAAGAAAATGCCCAAGACAAGTATCAGGCTGATTATCGATGCTCGTGAGGCTGGACATAACCTCAAAAAGATCAAGAACGTCCAACCGTACATTGATCTATCGTTATAATCGAATTACTTCCATATAACAAGATAAATAGTGACTAAAATGGAATCTCATGTCATGGGGGTGAGTATCGCCCCGTCACGATGACTCTTTAGCTAAACCCCCCACTAAAGTCAGTTCATACCAAAGCATCTGTGACAATTCATATAAGAGTCCGTTCACACAAAATTGACATAGTCAGTAACTAATAACCAAAGAAATCTTTAATTTGTGATCTCACGAGCAATAAGGCTGGACCGCGTAAAGAAGTAACTGACAGGATGGTCAAAGGATTCTCGTCAAGGTTCAAGGAGTCCAGAGCTTCTGATGCTGTATAAATCGGTTACTCGTTTATTAACCGTCGACGGATTTGCGGTTTAATCGTTGCGGTACTGCAGACACGGCTATAAGAATATTCCAATGTTTTTGAGGCACGGGCTGATCGGCTTTTTTTAACCATCATCCGTATCTCAATTTTTTTTCACTTTTCTTCTCTTTGCCAACGGCGGAACGATCCTCGATTGCCGATCGATCGGCAGCTCGTTCCGTGTCTCTACGGTGATCGATGTCATTTTGTCACGGCCACGCCCGAGCACGTGACGCCGTGGATGCGTTACAGGTGTTTGCCCATCGTTCGTACGTTTGTCCCTGAAGGTAGTGCCACGGGTGGATTTTATACTCATGACTCTTCTCTTCCTGGTCCAGCAGTACGTAGTTAGATAGAGGACGGCATGGAATAGTTTACTATATATTACACTGTCATCCTGTTACGCTCTCTGACTATGAGTAACTATATATATTATGGTTTATGTTAGCGAGACCAGCATCTGCAACCAATCTGGTGAATGTGAAATCGTGATGTCCTGGGAAGGTGTCACTTGAGTGGATGGGTCAGCAGCCTTTGTTCATTTTTGTCTTCAAAGTTGGTACACCTCCTACGCTTGCTTTGCTACTATATACGTTTCATCCTCTATAGGTACTTCCTTCTTCGTGTACCACTGGTACATCTCTCTTCGCACAGCTCATTTTCCACGCCATAATATTGTCACTGGGAGGCATCGACTTTTTACTGGTTACCGTTCGTGTCAAGGTACGGACTCCTGTGACTTCTTCCTTTCTTCTGCTTTTTTTTTGTTTTCATTATCTTATCCTCGTTTCTTGTATTCTTATTGCAGACCACGAGACCGGCTCTACGTCGGTGGCCTCTCTGAATAGAGTTTGGGCAGACTGGAGCAGGACGCATAGGAATTGTCATAAGCTCTGAGGTTGCAGAATTCATGGATCATGGGTTACTGGTGTAACGTGGTAAAAAAAAGCGGCGCCTTGGGCGACGGATGTGGCGGTACCGGAAGTCGTGGAATATTGAGATGATCGTTGAGCCAGGTCTTTAAGGTAAAGAAGTATCAGTCAGTGATTCTCAACGTATCCCTTTTTAGAGGCGTTAATCTCTTTCTCTGCTTCTGGACATTAGTCATGGCTGGGACGGGGACCGTAAAGCAGAATCAAGGGATAGCGAGGGAGCAAGAAAAGGAAGAGAGATCCGAAGTGGAGGTGGAGATAGAGAAGATGGTCCAGTGGAAAGCGTGTAGAGGATAGAGAGGATAGGAAGATAAGAAATCGAGTCGGCGTAAGAGAAAGAAGACAGTAGGTTAGCCTTTACGCTGTCAGACAGGGAACCTTCGGGGGGCCCACCTGTTACCAATTACCCTGAGGCCCCTGGGCATCTCGTGGGCCCTGCGCTAATGTCGACAGCGCTACGGTGGCAGTGCTGCCACAACACTCCGCTAATGTAGGCACCACACATTCCTGACAGCTTGACATGTAAATCACTCCATTACCACAGTCTATTACCGGGCAGCTACGGGAATGGACTTTATTCTCAGTCTTTTTCGAAATTCCACTTTCCTTTTTCTTTATCTTTTCTCTTTGTAATACAACGGCCCACTCTCTCATATCTCTCTTTCTTTTGGGGCCTAATATACGTTTTTGTTGATCTCATAACCATCGCTCGTGCATGTATATATGTATATACATAGCAAACGCAGATCGATATTCAATATTGGTGGATAATAAATTCAATCATCATACCGTAAAATACGTATCGATTTCAAGACACCTTTTTGTTCATTTTGGATTGAATTCTACCGTGATGCCATTTCTTGTAAATCCATGAAGTTTTGACTGAATTAAAAAAAAAAGAAGATAGTGACGTTACCGTCCTCAGCTAGAATGGCTATGATAATGAACATTGAAATCGAATGTCAGGCTTGGGACAGCGTAAAATTAACTAACTAATATAATATTGAGCTGCTCTGAATTATTGGCTGTGGGTATGGTCCACGGGCATAGTACGTGTTACTTTTTCTTATACTCGCTGTCTCCTCCTCTCTAACTTAGATACACGTTCACGGATTTCTTCTTGTGCTTTTTCATGAACGCGTTCGCTCTTTTATTCACCAGAACGAATTGAGAATGGTGAGGTTAGGTTTTTGTTCGGGTGTGGTATAATACCTGGGGCTTCAACATCAGGAACATCGATATTAGAATAATAGTCAGGTACAATCTAGCCGTCCATTGTAAACAGATGGATCATTCGAAACCCTTGTTTCTTCGTTTGGACTATAATATCAATTCAAAATTGCCCCCTTTTTTTGATTTCCTCACAATCGAACTTTAGAACAATAGGAATAATTTATGGATGACATTAGATCCTAAAGAATTTCATCCCTCTGTTTCTAAGCCCCTGGATCAGTCTATGGGGAGTGAGAAAAAAAAGTTCAGCTAAAACAAGCCAAGTGTGATCGGTTATGAAGGGGCTGAATGCTCTACTAGGGGTTCTGCTGAACCAAGGGGTTGGCGAGTCTCGTTCTCTGAGCTTCTTTGCTCGCTGAACCGTGGATTAAGATAAACCCTTCATTCGTTTCTTACCGAACAATTCCACCACCATTGCCATTGGGAACATCACCATTATCGACACCATAACTAGCATTGCTACATGGTCTGATAATAATTTCAGCCAAATGCCATACCAATAGTGTTACCGTCCAATCTCGTGGAATCTCTTTCCATTTCTTATCAATCTTATATCTATGCGTATAATGCGTTATGAAAGTGCAGTATAATTTGCATTTATATAAAATACACGTGATCATAAAAATTCTGTAAGATTTATCTAGCGTCGGATTCTTTTGAACTTGGTAATTAGTCAGTAATTACCTAGTTGTAAGTAATAATAATTAGAGTATCTCTTCACGAGAAGATTTAAAGCAACTATAAGCTTGTCAAAATTGATAAGTGTGCTATATTAATTACTTTCATCCATTAGTCAATTAGGTTAATGAAATATTAAAATATTTTATTAATATCGCTGATGTACATCGGCAACAATTTTTCATTCTAACTGTAAAGATCTGTATCTCATTCGATCCGAGGTACCGATTAATATCGTTCGGGCGACATGATGGGCGAAACTTATTTCAAATGAAGATGGTAAAATTGTCTCGGATGAATTTAGCGAGGCTTCCGAAAGGTGGCGAGGAGTTGCATTAAAAAAAAAAAATTAAAAATCTCGTGCCTGGTATCCAGCCGTGTTCTTCCCACCAATTGGTCTTTAATTTCACGCTTGTGAATGCACAAGACGCGAGGTGAATTTATATCTTTTTTTCTCTTCCTCTTGAGCCCTCGTGCCTTTTTTTCTTCTTTTACTTACTCTCTCTCTCTCTTTCTCTTATAGAGTAGTGCGTAAACCAGTGCGTGCACAGATTGGATTTACCATCTCACCATGGGATTTGAAATGTGCGCGAAAGGCACCTTAGAAACATTATGCGTCATCCATATGTAGGAAATTCTCATATCTGCCTATAAATAGTCCATTATATATATATATATATATAGAGTGTACCAAGATATTTTCTCTCATAATTCAAGCCAATCCGGAACTTATTAAGAATATCAAAGAATCTTCACTTCCGACAAGATTTACAATAATCTTGACTGGTATTGAACTAATCTCGTGTTTCATCATGCACATGATAAGCGTTATCAGGTTGAATTTCTAAAATCATACAGTGTAACAGTATTCGGTAGAGTACAGGCACATGGAGCAAGTCTGCGGCAAATATATCAAAGCAGTTATTGCGGATTGTAAGAAGACTCATAATTTCTGAGGTTGTTTTGTTTCTCGAAACGGTCTACGGCCCGTCCGGCCCGCTAAGAGATGTTTGAGGTTAGGTTAGGGGGATGTTTGGCGGCGGAAACAGCGGCATGATAGCGCATTTATCCCCTTGCCCACTCCAACCCCCAAAATAGCGTCTCTCTCTCTCTCTCTCTCTCTCTCTCTCTCTCTCTCTCTCTCTCTCCTAAACCATGTTAAGGATGGATCTCACTCTTTTTCACCCTTCACCGCCTAGAGTCCTGGACTCCTGGAAGGATCTCTGGCACGGCTTCAACCCTCTGGCTACTCTGTGTGAGAAGGCAGAAAACCTCCATCCCTTAACTCTCACCTCCCTGACCCCCCTCTCCTTAGCCACCTTTATCCTCCCCAACTTTTATCCCCTTTTTTTCCTCCCACCTCCCTCTTTCTCTCCATTACAAATGGGATTGTCGTTCGCCACTTACTCTTCTCTTTGAAAATGATGTGTTTGTTACCCGTCGATGTGAACGTACCTTTAGCTCTCGCCCCGATAATTCCTTAACGTAAACTTTTCAGCGCTGCCCGTCAAGTTTTGATCTACAATCCATAGGAGGTTCGAAGATAGTTGAAAAATTCTTCTTATCTACACAATGCCATAGGTATACGTGTTTATCGTGTATTTGTCGTCGCATTAATCGGAAAAGACGTTTATCGTTCTATGAAATATCGATCCAGTAATAAGTTTTTTATTGATGCAAGTATCGCCTGATAGTATAGGTTAGATTGGTTGCGAAACAGATTCTTCGATTAGAGTCTCTATCAATCAATATTCAATGTACATATTAATGACTTATTAATACTTGACTCCCGGTGCATTCTTTTGCTGTGTTTCTGTTCTTTTATTTACTCTGTCTTATGTTACATGTATATATTTATATATATATACATCTTTGGCTTACGCATAGAAATGATCTATCCTTGCATACATGGCGTTCCATAGAGGTCGCCTTTTTCATAGGGTTTTGTAATCGGCCAGTTCATTCGTATGCGGGATACGCGCCCGCGCCAGCTAGAAGCTTATAAGTAACGCAGTAATGACACGGCCTGTCATTGCCGTACACTTTTCTCAGCTCATTGTCATTAGGTGCGCATTGATTTATTAATGCGAACAGGGAAATTCCGAGGTTGCGTGTGACGGTTCTCGCGGTGATTTTATTCACTTTGTTTTTTTGTTCTCGAAAAGTTATGGCATTATTTTTTTAAATAATTTTTTAAAAAATTTATATGAAAAATTTTACACGAGGACAGATGAAGCGATGATCGAACGATGGTATAAGTGATATTTCCTTGACAGTTTTGTCGATTGTGCTTATCGCATCGGATTTATTGTCAATTTGATAAGAGATTGTTGAATTGAAAAAATTTGTGGAATTTTATGAAAAATAAATTTATCGACGACGTTATGTATGTTTATTAGCCTGAGTTTATCGGAATTGGAATTCATGAGATTATCAGCAACGAGTATATTTGTTTATTATCAATTGACTATTGGAATCTATAAGCAGATAAGGTGACTGTGCGATTTTTTTTTGTAATTATTTGTTATATATTTTTTCTTAATAGAAAGTTTCTTAGTCACGCTCTTAACGCGTGGGACCTGACTAATCGAATGCTAACCTGGCTAATCAAATAATCATCAAGCTCGACTGTGGAATTGTCCGACACTCGTGATGATTTTTGAAAAATGAATTTTTTTTAAATTTTTATCATTCTATGTGACAGATTGGAACTACCCATTTTCTTGGGACTTATCCATCCATTCTGGTTATTACTTATCCACATACGTAGGTACTATTAGCGATGGCACTGATTGTACAGCTCGTTATTTATCACGTAATCGCGTACGGTTATTCGCCATGTCGGAATCTTCAATCTCATTAAGAAAAGATCGTCGACAAGAGTTCATCGCCTTGGGCGTATTTTAGGCACCGTTCACACGGGATTACTTAATTGCCGAAAAAAACACGATACAAGGCCCAATCTACATATCGGATATAGGAATCAGGCCCCGTTTGTTTCCGCGATGCCTTAATAATAGTGGGCCCACGTTAATTGAATGGGCCTTAATCATATATTTAATTTTCGTTTTTCATATATGTATAATAAGATAGATGAAATTTTTTCCCCCCCAAAAAAAAGGAAAATTATACATTAAAAAATCTTTACCTCATACAAAACGTGTTTATTCGCACCGATTTTCAGTTTATTGTTAATTAACAAAAACAAGAACCGGTAATGTCGGCCGATCGTCCGAGCGTACAAATGATTATTAGAGTGTACTTTAATTATTTGCGAATATTTATTACGAGTTCTCATGCGCGACCATGGCAATTAGCTAAATGATCACGTTAAAGAAATGAAAGATTTCGCCAAGGCACGCTGTCTTCGTAAGGCCCATTTATACATCATTTACTCTGGTATCATAAACCATGGTAAATACCATATTACGTTCATGATAATGACTCGATCATTATACCCATATAAGATTAATAATTATTTGTATAAAAAGTAAAAAATTTTGATAGTATAAAATGCTGTTCGAAAATTTTCAAAATATTTTTCGTTACCAACATCTTATCTGGTTCGTAAAAAATTTCGTATTTTTGGAATAGCTCGTACGGATATGTTTGTTTCTTTGAAACTTCAACAGCTAAAGGCAGATACCTTGTGGCCATGTATTTTCTTGATCTTTGATTTTAATCCATCGATTCTTCCTATTGCGTTGGTAACCCTTTCTGGGGTCCTCCCATAGGCGGTGCACGTTCTGTATACCAGGAGGACAAGTCCCGATAACAAAATAGTCCAAGAAAGCGTGTATCGACGATAAATCAGCGGTATAGCATTCCTAAGATAGCGCTTGCTGAAAGTCATTACGGTGGCAAAGTAATTCCCAACTAAGTAAAGCAATAAATACATAATGCATCCGGCGAGTTTCCCACACGCGTTACCACAGAGAGCCAGTTCCATGAAATCATGCATCACGACGCGGGACGTTACGAGTCACGGATTTATCTCGCGGGATGAAAACGACTCTCTCGCCATTTTCTAATGCCTGCTAAACTTTTTACTTTCGCACCCTATCCTCGCCGAGGTTATAGACACTTCGCGATGCCTTTTCAGAATTGGCAAAAAAATATATGGAAAACTGTTAAATCCACCATAACGGGTCGTGTAACGTGTTCCATGCCTTTTTTAATGAATTGGAAAACACCAATTGGTATATAATATGTATAGTACATGAAACTTTGATAATTTCGGAAATTTCATATTTAAAAAAAAATATTTTTAGGTGTCACGAATGCCTTATTGATTTATTGTGTTCCGTGTACGAGGATGGACAAATGTCTACGCAGAATTACATAACCAAGGTAAACTTGGATCCAGTGTTTTAGAGGTTTGAAAATTAGTAGGCATTTATTCTAAGAGCGTCTGGATCCTTCAGGTGAAGATCGAGAGCGAGATGCTGGAGAAAACCGGTAACTTCCCTATGCAGGATGATCTGGATATGGAATAGTACATAGAGGTCGACCTCTAGGAGGATCTTCCCTTCGTCAAGGACTCTGACTTCTTTCCACGGACTGGCAAGGTCCTTTCTTTTGCGACAGAGTCCGTTGTCCGGGAGTACATCGACCTCGAGGAGTATCTAAGAGCTCTGAGAAATGGCTGACTTCTCATGTGCTCGACATGCAGGATCGATTTTCCTGATCAAGGCAAGTTCAATGTACGGACTATCTGTAACAGTAATGGGAAGCTTATTTTGTATGAAATATGCAAAAGACTATTTCCAGGCAAAGCATGATACTTAAAGTTAACTAATATTGTCGATAAAATTAAGGCCCATTTTCATAAATTTTCACAGGTCAACTACATGGAAGAATCGTATATTCATGTATTTAGAATGGAAATCCTATTTGTATATGCGAGTGTTGCAATTGTTCATTTTCTGATAAGGAAGTCCCGAAGAGTCATACTGCATCAGTGCACTTTAAAATAAGGCCCATTGAGGGTAAGGCCCGCAGGAAAGTACTGGCCCATAAGCAATCTTCCAAGGATCACAGTTTACTACAAAAAACCTCGAAGCCTTCCGTACGCGCCGCTTGCAAGAAGAGATTTATAAGGCCCAGTAGTCTTAGGGCCCATATAATTGTTCACAGTGCGGAAGTGCCTTTCCGATATCTGCTACGAGAGATTCAAACGTTCTCCAGTACCGAAGACCCATAAGCTCACGCATGGTGGTTAAGAGCCGATTCGAATGTGAGATTTGCAAGGAGAGATTTCATCTCAAACGTGCACCGCAGCATCCCATACTCGTGCACTGTGGTGAGAATTTATTAATATGCAATATATCGTTAAACCATGCATTCTTACTTTTTTACCTTAAAATATATTTCAGGCACGAGGTCGTACCAGTACACAAGATATGAGAAAAGTTATAGAAGATGGGCCTTGAGTCCCAAGAGACCTAGTAAATTAATGCCAAGACAAATCACGAAGAGATATAAATGACATTTAATGTCATAAAGGTATTTCAATTCGAAATTCATGGAAAAACATTTTATTTTCTGCTTCCTCCCTAGGGATTAAGTTTGAAATAAAAAATATTTTTTACCATTAGTAGCATACAGTCTGACCAACGTTACAATATTCTCAATATGGTAAGGCTATAAAGTCAATTGTAAGTTTTAACCAGATAATGGTATAGTAATAGCACAAATAAATGAAGCAAAATTTATAAAATTTCCAGAGCCACCCCGAGCTCCAAATACATCTGAAGATGAGATTTTGCATACTGCCGAGTTGCCCATCTATAATAAGCACTTTGCCCACGGAAACAATACGATTAATTCAAGAGTAGATCAGACCAGTCTTCGAAGCTGTGCTATACCTCCTACTTAAGTTAGGTATCGAAGTATCGCGTAATTATAGTGTTTTCCAGTATTGGCCGGACGTGACGACCGCTGCCCTCTGTACCGTTCTTAGAAATTAGTAACGAACCAACATGGAACGTCCTGTAGAAACAATCTACTCCATATACTTACAAAGGAGACACAGAGAATCACTACTGGGAACGATAATTATCATAATGGCCAGTTCGCAATTAATAATTCTGAATTGGTCGCTGCGATAATATTTTTCTTAAATCAAATTATCGTTCCTACGCCATCGTATACCTATATAGGTGGGTATATTATTCCACTGGTATAACCAGTATCATACAATTTTTGTACATCAGGTAATAACGCTGTTTTCAGTTTTGTAGGCACGTGGGAACGATGTGCTAAGGTGCGTGCTCCCAGCACACGCTCGTATACAGTAATCTGAGAAGAGTCAGGACAGATCGCATCTCTGGTCCAGCGTACCAGCTTTGACAATGCCGACTCACCTTCATGCGGGATCAACCGAGGAACAGAATTCCTCTGGCATACGATAACTTAGTGGGATTTGGTTAAAAAGATTTTGGTGAAACTTTTTTATTCGGTAAAAAAAATCTCATTACATTATAATCTACTTAATAGTTTCATCTTGGGCATAAAAGACCATCCAAAGTTACTTGAGACTCGCTCAACATGTATATCAGTCACAGGACATGCGCACGTCTAATTATAATAAGAAATTTCATGAAATTGTGAATCGCACATACGGAGCTGTAATTTATCTCCGTTATGCATAGTCACGCTAGGGACTTATTTAGATAGAGATCATTTTAGTTATTAACAATGGCGACTCGCTTGTTACCATACTGTAGGAATGATCTGCTTCGTTGCTATATGCTAATTTACATAGCAGGATGCTATAAGTTCCGACCCTCCCACTGTAACTTTACACTAGACTTTACTAATTTCTCATTCGACCAGCGAAACGCGTGCACGCGCCACGTTAAATACGCCCCTGAAATTTTTCTGGCGGTACGAGCAAAACCGACGGACGGACCGACGAGATGAAATAAAAATAATTGAGGATGGTATAAGGGATACTATATGAGTAGTAGTAGGGGGTTATACCAAGGAATTAAATCATGGCGATGTCGATTAGTATTGACAATGGCGATTAAAGAGGACGAATAAGTGGCCGGTCCGTAATGACCATGGAGAGCGTAGTGAGTAGTGAGCACTGTAATTTCATTGATAATATTTAAATAGGGGCTTTTAATAGCTGTCTTCTCTTGGCCGGCATTAGTAAGAGGGGAGGGCAGAGAGAGAGAGAGAGAGAGAGAGAGAGAGGAAAGAGCGGGGGGCCTGAGGGCCCCTTTCTTTACCTTTACACTCCCTCCTCACGATCTTATACACTCTCGGCACGGCTTCCTCTTGTTCCTCCATCCTTCTTTACCTTCTGTATTTTTTATCTCTCTCCCTCTCTCGCGGTACCTTTTTTATTTTCTCCTTTCTTACCCGAGCTGACATGCGCAGAGGCGTACTATTTATCGAGTGGGCCCCGTCATTATTTCATCGAACTCTTTCAGCGCGTCATTAATCGAGTCTCAGGCCCCTCTTCTTGACCGTGGGCCCGGGTATACACACCTCCCACATGCCCATCCCCTGTAAACCAGAGGATTAACGATATCAACATAGAGAGGCAGGTGGTTAAAAAAGGCGCGCAATTTGAAATTTCAAAGGCTGCCAAGTCTCGTGCAATGTCGTAGTGATATCCAAAAATGGAATTGGGAACGATCTGGATGTAAATGAGCACGAGGAAGGATTCTGATGTATATCGATCAGGTATATCGATACAGGTACCAAACAACCGAGTTTTTTTCACCGTCAGCGCAATTTGATACAATCTAATTGGATATGAAATTAAGTCAACGAAATTCCGACAAAAATTCAATGCCCCCCCGTTCCTTATTCTTCGACCGTCGACTTTGGCTTTCCGCCTTCGCGTTACTATGCCTCTTCTTCTTCTTCTTCTTCTTCCGCCTCATTCTTCGTTTCTTTTACTTTTTCCCCTTCTCCTTCCCCCGACTCTCGTTGCCCTTCCTCTCCCACGTCCATTGGCATCGCGACGGGGTGATATTTGAAATTTATATTTCCCGCGTGCGCGAATCGGCCCTGACGCATCCGTCATCTTTTTCAGTTGTAAACCCGGCCGCATAATTGTACAACTGCATAACGAACCGCCCGGGTGCATTACGTCCGTTTGAGTCGACGTCAGGACGGATCAATGTGCATCCTATAGAGATGCAGGTGCATTATTTTCCTTCGTGCATTTAATGATACGAATAATTGTGTTTTTCACTGAATTAAGGATATATATATATATAAATGGGCACTGTGATTGTCCACTTGCAATGTCCTCAACCCTTGAATACACAGCACCAAGAGAAGCTACCTGGAATATACGTTTACGCGAAGGGACGTAGCTGGACAAAAAGTCTACAAGACTCGGGATAGACTGTTGGGCAGTGTTAGGGGGAGAGGAGGGGAGGGGAGGGGGGGTGGTGGAGACTGATGCAAAATAAATCGGTCTGTAAGACGGGGCCTAATTAAACCTCTCGAGGTCCATGGTAGGGGTCTTCATTGTTACCGGGATACATCGAGCTTGAAGTGTAGTACCTATACTTTACCTTCTTTCCTTTTGTCATTCTCTGATGAGAGTGCTGATTTACCTTGGTGCAACCTCAGGGACATTATCATTGATTTTAATCGATAAATATCGATCTTTCCATATTCGATAGTAGGTATAGAAGACTTTATTATGGTATCGAATGTTATGTATAGATGATTGTATGTCCAAGGATAAAAGTATTCATAGATCCATTCTATCATTCCATGGATCCATGGATCCTTCCACCCTTTCATTCTTCGATCCTTCCATCCATCCGCTGCCGCTCGAAGGAAGCAAACGACGCAAAAACTGGCGAGCATTGTCCCGGCCCCAGAGAAGATGGACTCTAACCGTGGACGCATGCATACCTACCAACTTACCAACCTACCGGACGCAGCAACCTTCCGACTACCTCCTGGCTACTTCTGCTGCTGCTGCTGCTGCAGGTATAGCGAGAATACGAGAGAAGAGAAAGAAATAAGAGGGCGAGCGAGGAGGTAGGAGGAAAGGAGTGGGTCCGTGATAGGGGGTACGAAGGGGGCCTTAGGAGCGGCCGATTTGATTTTTAAATGCAAACAAATCTACATCGTGGCAAAAGCGCCGCCGACCGTCACTCAGTCAGAGTCCGTCAGCGGTGCTGGCTTGCGGATTTTTTCAATCATCACAGGCCGGTTCGACTGCTCCTTCCTTCTTTCTGCTTGGGACTGACCCGCTCCTTGCCGTCCCACCGTGGTAATCGTCAGGGCCGCATGGGGGGCCCTCCGTACGGCCCTGATCGCGGGAGCCCCTCTAGTGCGACTTATGTCTACTTTCTTGGCACGAGTTAGAATTTTGATAAAGTTTGATGTTTTTGAAAAAAAAAATGTTCAGGTATTTATTAGCAACGGTGATGGAATTTATGTGGAATTTAATAACTGCTTTTTTTTAATCATGTAAATTAGGTGATATGGAAATTTTTGATGCTTCTAAATAAATGCTTAAAGGCTCGTTCACAGCGGGCAAGAATGAGTGACTCAATGTAATAAAGGCCTAAGGTTCCCCGTAGGGTGTAATTGCCGCTTGCTCGGATGCATCGCTTGTCCCAACATAGCTGCATGCGCGCGTCAACGTTCATAAGTTATGAAACGGTCCAGGAGAAGGCATAATTGCCGGTGGATTAATGAGACGGCATAATTGCACGATAATCGCCGATCGTTTTATTAGACGCGTCGGTCGCGGGGCCGCCGCGCAACGCAGGACCAGCCCGACCGAGAGAAAGACAGCTGACCGAACGAAAGACAGAAAGAGAGTACGAGAATTAAAAAGAATTAAAAATAAGAAAAAGAAAAAAGGAAGAGCGAAACAAATTAAAGGAAGGATATTGAGAAACGACAGAGCAGTAAAGGTCCGTACACACATCTTCGCCGTATGAACGTACAACCAAGAAAGTCACAAGAAAACTAAGATAGAAGGAGGAACGCACCTCGCCGCATATTATTAAGGCCCAGAAACGCAAGAGGGTATGTCCGGCTGGCCAGAAATGACAATTACCAAAGGGCCCATCTCGAAAGGCCCACCGCCTTCGAAGAGGAACGCTCGCGCGGAATGCAACGTCACGAGCCGGCCGGATGCGACGTGGGAGCCAACGGGCCCAGTTGGACCCCAAGTGGTCCCTTCCTCGAATGCCGGACAAAAAAATTATTCCTCCTCCCGCCCCCTCCCGTCCCCGCGCGCTTCGAATCATTTAAAATATTTTTGCACCAGGTACAATTTACGTAATCTCCCCCTCATCACCCTCCCCCACCCACCCATTTATCCCTGGCCCATATTTCATTTATTCAGGAAGTCAGCAGCGACTTCCAATCGTACGACGAACGTTTACTCCTACAGCATCGAACGTAGTTGGAGCAGCAAGGTTCAACGTGCCAACGTCAATTTTCTCTGATCCCGTTTACAGAACGGCGACATACCAGATAGCAGTAATCTCTAGTAAAGTCTTGAGGGCCGTTGGCTTCCCGGTAGATGAGGACTAAAAACCGGGGCTCCGCAAAGGGACATTTAAATGACATCGCCGGTCGGCCGTCTGCTGGAATCAGCATCGGCAATAGTAGTAGTAGCAATAGTAGCGATAGTAGCAATAGTAGTAGTAGTCCGACAGGAATAACTCAGGAGAGACGCAGCCCGAGAGACTAGACAGACTTACGGACGGACGGATGAGATTCAGTCAGGTCTGACATTGCGACTTCCTCTCTCTCTCTTCCTCCTCTACAAAACGCGATCCTCGAGGCAGCTTCGTCTCCTCCTTCTCCATCATCCCCCCCCCCCCCCCGTCACTTGGCTCACTGGTTCAAATGGGGAAGCTGCGGGAGGGCAGAGTGGGGCGGAGGGATGCTAATCAGATGCCGACAACGTCGGCAACTTCAAAAGAGGGTAGCGTCGGGACGTCGTCACCAGGTTGGCTTCTTCAGCCTTTATTTGAATGTCCGCCTCCTTTTCGTGGCGGATGACAATGCCACTCCGGACCTCCCTACCTCGTAGCCGTGTCCAAGCATCCTAGACAGGCGACCCGTCCTCCCCAGGTAATTCCCATAACGCTCACGATATCCACGGTGCAGATCTTACCTCTTATCACAAAGATCCCTGGCCCAGTTAAGATTTCTGGATAATTCACAAGACCAAGGGAATGTGACGTATTCTCAATACAACGCCAAAATGTTTTCTCTTACCGTGCTCACGTATGCGTATACCGATATACATAACCTCCGTGCGTGCACGGACTTATATACGTGTAATATATGTTCCAAGCAATATCGCGCGAGTTCCAGAGGTTATGAGTGGAGCATAAAGATGTTCTTTGAGGCGTCGGACACCTGTGCGGCTCTGCATACGTGCACTATCCCCACCCTGGATCTTTTTTTTTACACAATTTTTCTCAACCCATCCTCCTCCACGCCACCTACTTTTCTTATTATTCTTCTTTCTTTACCTCCTACCTCCTACCTGCCTTATGCTCCTTCGTGTAACGTACGCAGGCACACCCGTGCATCCCTTATACGTATTACAGCCAATGTAACCACGCAGATACCTACGTACCTACCCTACATTAAGATTCAGCAGATGATAAGGACGACTTTACGATCTCACGCTCCGACGATTCATAGCTCGGCAATATGAACGGACGCCGTTTACCGGGCTTCACTTTTATTTCCAAGTTACCAACTTAGAGACATTCGAGGTATACCTATAGGTATTACTATCGCTTGCAATAGGACGTACAGTTAATTCTATATGAAATTATACGATTTGTATAGGTCTCTTAGCGAGGTGGTACTGTTGTTGTCTATTGTCCAGTGTGATACTGGCTTTAACTTTATTATATTATTATCCATCCCAAGGGTGGCTGTTGGTGGAATCGTCAGATCATGGCGTATCCTGTTGCATATTTCACCTCTAAAACCCTTTTACCATCTAGCCGAGCTGCTTCGAGCACCGGTGTGTAAATCAAACGCGCGTTGCCCGCTTGTAAATCTCCGGGTAAGTACACACCGCCTGAGATAATTTACGCAGCCGCTTCTCCTTTGACGGGGTTAGGTTAGGCTAGAACGAGCTCGCACTGTATTCGGAGACTTTTCTGCGAGAGGAGTCAAGGATTGGGCGGGAGGAAGGACGAGTCGAAGATACGATACTATTGGTTTACTTCGCGAGATGACATCGTTTAATGTAAACAGACAAAATACGTAATAATGGACACCAATTGACAGATTAATTGCCGTGTGTATATCTGCGTGGATGTTTTTCGAACTAATAAAATCTTGATAGTGGAAAATATAAAAGAAAGATAATGATTCCTATCTTGTCTGACCCGTGAACGACGGGAAGCTCGTATATCAGTTTCTACCTTCTACCTATGTTAAAGTGTATTGGTCTGGAGGAGTATATATATGTGTTACTAGTATGCAGCTACTATACAGTATTTGCTATAGTATAGTATAGTGGGTATAGACTGTATTATAGGTACCATATTCGAGCATGGTATTCCATACAGGTGTAATGGACTGGCATGTAACATGGTAACGCGGTATGGTGTTACTTCTTGGATGGGACCCCATGTGTACCAACTGTATAGCCATGGTACGACAGGTGGGCTAGTTTCTTGATAAATGAAGTGAGAACTCCTCGCTACTTATCCGCCGATGCATCAAATCTGTCTAGTTGCATCGAACTGTCTGTATTAGAGGTGCTTGGCTCTGTAAAGTGTAGAGTGATGGGTATGGGGGTTTTATGGGGTTTTTTTAAAAAAATTCGAATAAATATTTGATTTTGAGATTTAAGTTTTTTTTTTTGGAATTTTTGCACTGCTTTATTATAGTTATGTGCGATTTCGTATGAGCTTTGTTAGGGGGGACGAGTGAAGTAATTGATTGGGAGGCTGAGGGATTTAATGCACTTGGTCGCTATTTGAATGCAAAGTGCATTTATGGTTTTGTCCCCTGCTGCGGATGTCGGAATTCAGGTTGGGATTGTTGCTTCATGAAGTCTTGAGTTTTACGGTGGTACGGAATGCAGAGTCTGGATGGATGATATATTGGGTGGTGGAATTTGTGCATATGGGTATGTCATGTGCATTCACACTTATGGGGCTTATTTATCGCTCGTTTTCAATATAAAGAGCGTTGTATGGATATGGGTTTTGTGGACCTGCTGAAGATTTTTAGGTCTTTTTTTTCAGGCCCTGCCAGCCCTGAATACTCTACGTACTCTTATGGTTTGCTTATAGAAGTGCATATATGCATATGCAGTTTTGTAGGTTGGGTCTGCAGCAGCGTTTTATGCACTTTGAATATGTGGATATATGCGCACGGGATGCACTTATATGCACATCATGGATTATTTATCGACCCTTTACTTGCCACAGGATCTATCTGCATTTTCTGTTATACCTGCTTGTCGTTATTTACGTACCGGTCCAGAGGCCGGGTCAAAGGTCATACTGGAATTGCGATCGTTTCGGTCCAGCCAACAAAGGGAAACGAATTTTCCTTGGATTCCTTGCTCGTTGCAAGATTCATTTTCTCCTGGAGAAACTACCCTGGAGGTTATTCGTCTTTCTGGTCTTGGAGGGTGGTAGGCCTTGGTTAAGGGTGGCTTTTTCTTTCCTTCTCTCTCAATACCACGCGGCCGTTAACGACTTTTAGATCATTAGTTACTGAAACTACCAATACAATTATCGGGCCTTGGAAATTTATTCCCTTTAATCTTGGCCCCACCAGACAACACCATGATTGGCCCACCATAGCCAATTCCATGTATATATCTATATATTCCTTTACAGTAACCTACTGCAGCTCCAATGCCGTTCTTTGATTTCCTTTTTAACCTCGCCATTCTCCTTTTTACTATTTACTCCTGGTACACCCTCAATTCCTGCACCCTTGCTGTTCAAGGCAATTAAGCAATTCCATAAGAACTCGACTGCTATATTTTATGAATTGGTTAATTTCTACGTGAAATCAAATTTTCACTGGTACCATAACGTACCTAAAAAAAATTAACAAAAAATATGTTTTGAAATAATCAAATTGAATTACGGTATACGTAACACTAGTAGCACTACTGGCTCGTCAGTGAACCAAGCATAAGAAACAGGGAACATTTGCAGAGGTCATTATATTTTCTCGTGGCGTCGCGAGGAGCTTAATCAGGATGGCAGCCGAGTGGAATCAGCAAGGACCCCATTAGTATTACTCCCTTCGTATCTCTGACCCCCAGGTACAGTCCCCAGAGACTCATTGTCCAACCTAATAACCGCAACTTTTAATTGAATTTGCGACTGGCACGAATCAACTTTCCGTTCGATTTCGTTGCCCGTCCGTACTTCGCTGATTGGTACCTTACATTTCGCCTCGTGGATTACCCTCGCCAATAGGAATTGCGGTCTCTTTTATCAATTCCAATTCAGATTCCATTACTATAATATCATCTGGATCTAGGATCAACGAAAATTTCACGACATCCCATATAAATGAATACAGAATATTTTTGGACTCTCGCAATTCCACAGACTGCAAATCGTTACTGTACCTGGAATTGCGTAAGAGTGAATATAATAATATTTACTAACGAATCCCATCAATTCCTCAAAGGTGGTACCAAGTTTCTCACTGACAGTTAATTAGAATAGACGATTGACTTAATTGCAATTCCTCATGCAACCAATTCTCCAACTTCGTCCATTAAGGTAATCTCTTTGGCGGGCGCGAAGCGCGCAACTCTTAGTATTCGGCCATTGTCAGAGCCCTGCCGCAAGCCTTTGTGTAATTGATCCGCTTCGTTCGCATTGAATGCCAGCAATTACGACTCTAAGCGCGAAACCGCTCCATGTTTATTCATTTGGCGATATACGCGAGACACACCGCTGGGACATTGAAGCGATTATATCTCCGTATGTGGTGTGTACGGTAGCTTTACGTTTAGTTTTATGGAATTTTGTTACCTACGTACTACACCTTATAAAAAACATTCTATGGAGACAGGAGAATCTTAGAAAAATTATTAATACCTACTGCGAAATACATATTTACACTAAATATATATATATATATATATATATATATGTACATATATTAATACAGCTGTGTGCCGACCGGTTAATATCAAGTCTGTGACCAACATGGCCGACAGTTTGCTTCACAAAAATCACGTAGATATTATAAGATATTTCTATTTCTTGAAAAGAAGGGTGCATACCGTTACTCTTCCCTTGCGATGGTTGGCAGCATTGATTTTCAAGCGACTTGACCCGTTTCCTGCACCCTCCACCAGATGGCGTTAGGTGTCTATGAATTCGATAAAGGAAAAGACGAAAGATGATTGAACGAGTAAAATTTTTATATTATGCTTAACGATCGTTTATTTTATTGTCAATTCAAATCGGTAGATAGTCAATCGAATATTATGCATCTTGATTACAGGATGAGCCTCCTACACGTGCTACAGTGACAATGCACTCCGGTGCATCTGCCAGACTCGTGCATTCCAGTCAAAGCCAGTGCGTGACACAGTGACGTCATATCCTGAAAGACGCGTGACACGTGGATCCGTCGTAGGTGGGCATATTATTTCGATGCAACTCAGTCAGCGCAGCTGCAAGGACGACGCAAGTGACTGAGATAAAATCCGATCAAAGCGGCACGACTGTTGATCGATATATTGATTCCTAATAGTATCGATCGCCTGTTATAATTAATCAACTTGTTACAGAAAGGAATTTCATGTCGCAATGTGCATCGTGTGCATCCATATGCATAATGGAGCGAGCGATCGGTTGAATTAAAATACTAAACGTTCTCACGAATTTCTATCGGACGATTTATAGCCTTTTTAAATGCACTTTATGCGCTTTATGCACTTTATGCTGCATACCGTTAGCGCATCGAATCGATCGAACGTCAGTGCATCCATGTATTAAGTCGTCTTCACACGTATTCCCAATTACTGGCGACTGGCTCGGAATTTAATATCTTTGCAGGACATTGCCCATTATGCAGCTTGCAAAGTGCATTAAGTATCTAGCACGGTAGTGCATGGCTCTCCCACATTAGCTGTCTCGTATTAGTAGCACGCAACCGAATGGCGAATATATACACACGTGGGATATAATATATGCTTGTGGCAATTACATACGTCACTTTGCCATAAGCATTTTGATTATGGAGTCGCAGGAATAGATCGTTGTATTTCCAATATCGCGTTTGCATTAAAACTGTCTGCTTATGGGGCCCATTGGAATTCATTTGTCATAGGAACCCAGAGAACTTCCTTGCCTTGCATTTCATATATATATATGTATATATCATAAACTCCAGCAGAGCATTGCATTTATTTACGGGATAGCTTATACATAGATACATATAACGACTGCAGCGCCCACGGCCATTTACGGCGATTTTAACCATTATTACGATACCAGTGGCATAATGAAGGTGAGTTTTTATCGGACTTGCTTAGGCCAACCTAGTCGTGAGCGGCAACGCGTTGTCGCTGCTATAGTTCCAATTCTCACGGTGTCCCTTATGGACAAGTACTTCAGACTCCCACCAGACTTACCACTGACTATTTCGTACCTGACTGTCAGACTGTCTTATGTCAGTCTCCTATATGCCTATACACTATAGCTTCTACTATACCTATTCCACACCGTTGCACGTATCTGGCATGTAAATTTACAATATAAAATTATATATTGTATTCTTTATTGACCGCTTAATTAATTTATAATTATCTCACGACTTCTCGAGAAATAACCATTAGTTATAATTATCGGTAATAATTTTCCAGCTGCCAACTCTGTCGCTTATTATTTTACTTGGATTCCTCGAAGCCTCCATCTTTTTCTGTCTTTCTCTTGGCATCCCTGGACTCTCTCTCTTTCTCCCACTTCACCCTACCGCCTATTCTCGCGTTGAGTGAAAAGTTTTACTCGGGATATTACACCCCATCCCACTGGTGCATCCTCTTCGCTTCCCCTTCCTCGGCCCTCATCTCCCGGACCATCTCGCTCTCGGTCGTGGCTTCCATCCAGCGTGCAAACCCGTGGACGCAAACATAATATCATTACTATTTCGAAGTCTCGTTTTCTTATGAGTTCGAGAGGACGTAATGTACCTGGGCTGGAAATCCTTTGTTTGCCACCCTCATTGTTCTTCCAACCTCCTCGACTAACCCACCACCTCAATGAGCTACATCGAAACGTTCCGAAGTACCAAACTTCTGGAGAAGCTTCGCCACTGTTGCTAACTCTTTGCTATCCGCAGACCCTTCTGTTCTTCTTATCCTTTGGTGGCGACTATGGCTTTTTATATGGTGATACTTATCAGGTTGTATTATTTATTATTTTTATTGCTATATTTAAAAATTAATACGAGCTATCGTTATCGTTTGTACGACTTTCTTGGAATCGATAGTAATTTTGTGGTTAACACTGTATCTGTTAAAATTTTTCCTGGGGCAGGTGCATGACTGGATAAATTGAAAGTCAAAAATTTTTAGGGATATACATAGTTGGTAGGTGACTTTTTTAAATGTATGGTCCCTACAGTGAAACGAGTTTAAGAGAGTATTGAAATACGGCCATATTTTGTACCAAGAGGAAGAACCACCCCCTTGAATTTATAGGGATGATACGATAGGCTATTCGTTCCTGGCCTATAGGGGTTGTAGGGAGGAGGGATGATCTGCATAAGCGACGCAACGCATACGCGTTACGTAAATCTTATAAGGAGCGAGTCAAAAGAGAGGGACGAAGAAGAAGAAGAAGAAGAAGGGGAGCAAAAGAATCGTCCCGGTTCTATCGACCAATCGTTGCCAGACCTGCGTACATCAGCGTGCCGCCTATAGGCCACCCCTAACCTGCTCCTGCCACCCCCCCGGCCATATTGTAAAATATGGATCGCGGAGGTGTGCAACACTCAACCCCTGCGCGCAGCTTCCTCTCCTCCATACTTACCCTCAGCAACGGCTTCCAGGAGGGAGAATTCATATTAAACTTCGAGGCAGATACTCCTGGGGGTATGTCTGCCTATGAAAAATTTCCAACCCCCATTTTTTTTTACACCCACGGAAACCCCTCTCTGCGGCAGCACGGCGAAGAGAAATGTGTGGATGTTTTTTTGACTTCATCTGGGGATTCGTGGAGAAAAATATATATTTTTCATCCCTAATTTTTTACTGTTTCCAAAATTCTAGGTATTGGAATTGGGAATAACTATCCCTAAGTTCAGCAAGTACTTCGCTTTTATTCATTGCGTTCCGTATGTCTCTCTCTAAGTATATTCAACTTCGCGACGCCATCTTGATAAGAGTTACGAGGCGTGGCTCGAGATATATTTCATAAAGAAATCCTTGCCCCTTCCTCGCGTATCCCTCGCTCACCCTTAGCAGACCTCGGGCCGGTTCTCTCGCTCTACTTTGCGATAAATTCGCTGGGGTTCGAGTTTCGCGATAACGGCCTCGGCTACGATCGTACTTTGAGAATTCGTAAAGATGGGAACAAAGGGACGGCTCTTCTCGTTATTTCTTTTTCTTCGTGGAACAATTCAATTTATCCTCTACCGTGAGATGAAGCGACCCCCTCCTCCCCCCCTGCAGTACAGTAGGCAGTACCGTGGGTACAGCCCTGAAACGAGTATACCATGAAAAATGCATGGGACTATTAGCGTTCGAGAGAAAGGTAAAAGAGAAATAAGATTTGAATAAAAAAAGTTGGCGGGAAAATTCAAAATTATTTAAATGAATATCTTCGCTTCTTGGGCGTCGTACGATTTTTCACGGCGGAGAAAAATTTACGACGCCTGGCGACGCTCCAGCGTCGTTATGCTCCGCCTTTGAAATAAATATCCTCAACAGACACAATATTCTATCGCGACGACGTTATCAGCTCGATATCACGATAGTATAACTGGACGACGATAATTCTTCGAAAAATACGGAAAGTCTCGTCGGGCTGTGTATTTTTTAATTTGTTTTATCTGACTGTCAATAGGCATTAGCTGGCAATTGTATTCTATGAAGAATTCTATAAGGCATTGCCAAGTATATTTATTAACGTGTGAACGAAGCTTAAGGGAACCGCAAAGTGGATATGGTCTGCCTATATAAATGCATGGACGCGCGTGCTGTTAACTACCCAGATGTAGATGGATAGCCAGTAGGTACATCCCGGTGTCCCGTGTCGGCATTCTGACGTGCGTACACGCACCAAGCAACAAGTGCGTGTGTGTGCCAAGATAGGCAGAAGGTGCGCGTAGAGTCGGCGAAGATCAAAGAACGCCCCCATACGTGATGATTTCTTGCAAAAATTCGTGTTCCACGTTCCTGCTTTTTTTAATGGTTTCCAAGAGGGACAACTGTACGGGATATGGTGAATATACATACGTATAAATATATTCCTAGAAGATGTATAGGAGCATATGGGAAAAATTTACCCTGATGAAATTCTTTATGGTGGGCAAATAATAATACATTTTTGACTGTAACCAGACAGCACCACAAGACTTGTTGACCTATGATATCTTTTATGTGAATTTCTATGGCTTATTACTACAGCCTCACGGATCTTACTTTCAACGCCAGTTACAATGGTGACCTACCCGGATCTACGGTGCACCATTATCTGGTGGTAAGTTCCGTCTTGATACCCCATAGAACATACTTATATGGTCAAATGGATAAGATCTGGAGTATTATCGTATTGCTGTAGTAAAATACCCAGAAGGGTATAGTGTAATGATAGACGGGAGACTCTATGGTGGTTAATGGTGAAATTATGTCTATGGTTTTTTTTTCAAGGTGTATATACGTATTACCCATAACCTAGTGCCGTTCTCGATCCATCTATGGGATTCTCTTTCACATCCCATCCAAATAATTCGGTCACCTCGTACCCCCATAGAACGAACTTTCAGGCATTTATGATGAGGATACTGATGGGGTGGTAAAAATCTGCGAGCGATACCCACCAGCCGATAACCAATGGTCGTAGATGAGAGATTCTAGGGATGGCGTTTGATATCTGCCAGGCGTTGTTCACTGGGATACCCCATAGACCATATAACTCCGATAACGTTCCTGGGACCACCATAAACCCTCAGCCTTTCACTCCGAAAATATCCTCATTCTATTCGAGATCTTGTAATTCATAGTAAACGAAAAATAATACGTCTGATTACCTTACAGCAGCTTCTACTAGCGTTACTTGAGAAACACCATAAAAATTTGGTAAATACAAACATTGATCGTATGAAGGGGATTAAAAAAATTCTAGAAAAAAGTAGAAGGACGTCAAATAAAACCTTTCTGAACGTCACCCAATCCTTAACTCGACTAGGGGTTGCTTTACGACCGTACTGTACATACCATATAGGTAGTCATGTGAGCGAGTGATGCATGTAGGTAAGCATAGGTTATATACGGTACCAGTATTGCCCGGGGAAAAATTCTGTTTTCTGGGGTTTACGATGCTCAACTCGCTCACCTTACGTCCGGCCTTGTCCAAGGTTCCTAAGGGTGAGCAAGAGTCAGTGATATGGGTGGGCAGGTAGTCAGACATCTAAAACTACCCTTTGTCCAGCACTATATTATAATTATGATTTTCCTACCATACCGGACATTTCGTCAGGAGGTTAACGTGGAATTATTGTCTTTACAACCCTTATATTGTCTCCGGTCTCGTAGGACGTCCGTGCAGGTATCTGACATAACTGGACCAATGTTGCTCGTCTTTATTACAGTCCCGACGCGTCTTAATAATGGATTTTGAAGTTATTCCTTACTTTATGACAATTTTCACCAGTCCTTACATTTCCTGACCCATCATCCACATCGTACACGGAGAGAATTTTTCATTAAACATTACCGTGAAACTCACGGTAATCACGCGGCATCGTGGTATTTCATAACATATTACCTATATATTTAATAAGAGCAACTCACGAAAATGCACGAAAGAGTAAGCATGGCACGTCAGTTTGACGTTTCGCTTTATTTTGAAGTTAGCTTAATAAATTGTTGCTAAATTTATATTCATTTGTTTTGGTTATTTTATCACATATGTACAGAGAATTAGAAATAAGTGTCCGAAAAGTATAACTCAGGTTAACAAGTTGAAAGCCGTGGGGGTCACCGGTGACCCGTAGCAAGATACCAGCGCCCCGCTGGACAGTGGCAAAGGACTGTAGAGCGGGTGTTGATAAGATTTCGACATGGTTAAGGGCAGGAGAGGAGTCCTCTGGCCCGAGTAAGAATGCGGTGTCCAGCTGTCGCCGGATGCCCTGGGGAAGCGGCCGTGGAGGATCTCCAAGAGTTACGTACCGATTCGTTAAGGAACGCACTCGATTTGGTTTAAAGGGACGAGTCGAGGAAAAGGATAAGAGTTATCGGCTATAAGGATCTCGACCAATCAGAACGATTAGTTTCCGAATTAGACTATTGTCAAAACAGTCTGTCTTGGGACACCGGTCGATGTGCCTCGAGCTGCCTCGCGCTCCCGTGCTATCTGTTGATAGTTTTTCTAGCTGTGTTTCCTATACGATACAGGAAGTTCTCGCTTGTGTGATTCTCGCGCTGCTCTCGTAATATCCAGAAAATCCTATAGATTTTCTGCGTGTGTTTCGAAGGTGCAGTCCTGCGCTACGGTGCAGTGCCCACCCGAGTGTACCCTGGATGCAGTTCTCGGCCTTCACGGATCAGCTGAACCAGCTCCGGTGAGTACTTCCAATTTATTAATTGGTGGAGGGATCTCGATTTTACAGCTCCGATTCGTGCTGGTGCGTTCTCGACCATTGGTTCTCTGCGTTCCGCACTATTTACCTGACGCTTACTCCGATTCTCTCTACCTCAACCTAGCAGCCTGGGCTGCCGTGCATTTCCGTAACCGTTCGCTCTCGCTTCTGCATCCAGTTGCGTTTGCTGACTTTACGTGACCCCAAAGATCAGCACCTACCGTTCCCTTTTTCGATTTTATGCACCCCCAACAATCGACAGGATCCGTTAAGCTACCGTCTCTTCTGGTAGGTTCCGTCAGATCTCGCGTTTTGGCGGAGTCGATACTGTTCCATCTCAAGTCCTAGATCATACCGGCTTGACATAGGTCAGTCCTCGAAATTTCATTATCGGTGTCGAGTTAAGAAAATACGTTACAACGTTTTACAATGCCTCGAAAATATCAATCAGTTTTCTGTTATATTAATCAGATATATTTTGAAAAAAAAAAGAAAAACAGAAAATGTTCAATCAGGCAAATATAAATATAAGCAACAAGTAATGAAATGATACCAATGTCCGAGGATTACTGGTTTCTACAACAAATTTTATCATGAATCTCATAGTAAACATTAAAAAAAATTCTCTCCGTCTATCTAACCCCATTATCTTTACGGCATTAAAACTTAAACAATCGTAACACGTGAAATTCCCAAGAGCCCAAACCAACACCGTATAAACGTCATCGAATTCACATTCACTCAAGCACCCCTACCGTACACATATATTAAAGTTCAGTAATTCAATTGACCTTTTCTCAATACCCAAATTCTCACGCAATTATCCCACAACTAAGTTACCCCACAAAAATTACAGCATCAAAAGCACTAATTCAATTAACAATTTACCCAAATCACGCTTAAAACAGATAAAACAAATTTTTTACAAAAAAATTTCAAAAATCCATTATAAAATGGTCCATTCAAAATCACGGGATGACAACGATATTTGCAGCATCCAATAACGACGTTAGCACGTATACTCTGCGAGTGGGAGAAAAGTGAAAACGTAAGCGTAAATTGTTGGTCGCGTGTCTATCTGAAAAGGGGCATAAGGGCTGCAGGGGTGTGTAACGCAGCAAAGGGCGTAAAAGGCGTAGAGCGAATCTCTCTAGAAGCGAAGGGCCACGGCCCTGGCACGTGCTACGGGGTTGCCATAGAGATAGGGAGGTGCAAGGGAGAAGGGACGAGACGCGAGGCGAAGGGATGAGAGGAGATGAGATGAGAAGATTGGGGTGGCGTCGCACGGCGTCGGTGGGTCCCGTGGATAACCGTTCGGAGATAAATGTAATGTAATGTAACGAGGGAGGCGTCGCTGCTGCAAGTGCCACTCTATTGTGGGACGCCTAACTAACTCGCCCCAACAATTTGTCTAAAAGAGATGCGCCCTGTCAGCCCACCCGACGCGTTAACCCCTCGCTGTTGCCTCGCGCCCTTTGCAATCTCTTTACGGTTTGCCATTTTACCAAGGGGATGAGAGGGGAGGGGAGGGAGGGGGCGAGTAGGAGAGGTTAGATATACTAAATACATATATATGTACATGGTGTTATCCCAAAGGGTATAGCCACTCTGATCCTGACCCAGCTATATCTGACTAATACTATTAGGAGGCGTCGCGGTGCCACGCGTCGGTTTCTACACTACCCCCCATAATCGTGCACCTACGAAATTCTATTGTATTACACTTGTCATTCTGGCATACGCGTGTATATACATATACATGGTGTACATAGAATTCTGGCAATTTGGAATTTCTGGCCGTCCCACCTCTGTGGGAAAAAAAAATTTGGATTTCAAATTTTCTTCTGTAGGTGTATGGTATATCACGTGTGAGCTACGTGACGTAGGATAGACATTACGAGAGCGGGCCTTCTCTCGACACTCGATGGCCCCCAGCGTTTTTTGGCCTCTTTGACTTTTTTAGGATGGCAACGGGTGTGAACGACTTCGCAACTCGACGGATGGGTCATCGCTTACGGTACGACTCGAGACATTTAGTCGGCCGGATGATTTGTTAATGACAGATTAGCCTTGAAGGACTGTTTAATGTTTTGAATTTTACATGTTTACGGGGTGCCAGGATCTGCGTCTAATGCGGTCCTACGCACTGTATCGGTTTTATATAGTTTGAAAATTAATATTATTTGTTTATATGGGTATAAAATTGATGAATTGGCTTTGCATTGTTTTGTAACGAGAAATGTGAACTGCGTGTTGAAAAAAATTTTTTTTTTTTTCATATTCAGTCCGACATATTGCATGCGTGGAAGGGAAAATGTCGACCGCAGGCGTACAACGAAATTTGCGCAATAATCGGTGTCATTTGGAACTCGTGTGTGACGAGGATCTCTCTTTGGCAAATGTGCATAAGTGGGTCCGTGCTGTGGGAATATCTATGGTGGAATCGACAACCCCATTGGGGACAGTTATAATGACGGTCGGAAGTGGACAAAAGAGAACGAAGCCAGAGGAACGTAAAGGTGTAACGTACGCGGGACAACTGTCACCCTTGTTCGGTATCTGTATGCAGTTCATGGTAGAAAAATACGTAGAAATGAAGGTTCGTGCAAAATCCAGAACGAAGGCACGCGCCTTGCGTGAGCAGAGAAAAGGGATGAAAGATAATACAAGAGCGGTTTAAGGGATGTGTGTTAAGAGGATGATAGGTATGGAGAGTCTTAGGTCTAAAATAAGTGGCCAATACGACGCCATTAACTACGACAGTCTTTCCTCCGCCGGAGCGAACGGTGGTTATGGGCAAGTTTCGCGTGTCGCATTGTTCGGTCTTTTGGCTTTTTTTTCCAAGGGGGGCGAAAAAAAAAATAAAACGCAACGAGTAGTCTCATTACCGAAGCCGTTAATAAAATAAACAGAAGGCTGCGGGGAAACACGCGAAGAGCTCCCCGAAAATTATAGGCGAGGGCCAAATGGCTTGAAAAATGCTTAACCACAAATCAAGGTGGCGGCGCGCCGCGGCGTGGGAGCCATCTGTCGGGTTTTGTCGGCAACGCCAGCCGCCAGAGGCGCTACCTTCCTCCCATTTACTTACCCCGAAAACGCCTAATTACCTAACTCGACCGAGCGACCTCCTCTCTCTACCCTTGCACGGTCCATCGTTTTCGACCTACAATCTTCCCTCAGTTTCGTCCTCTCGTTCGCGCTACCCCCGTTCCTCCCTTACGCGAGCCCACCCTATACAGAGGAACTCTATACACTCCCTCTACGTCCGTATGCCGGCAATCTCCTCCTGAGGGAATCCACGTAAAACGCCAGGGAGTTTTACCCTCGTAGTCAATATTTCTTCTCACTCCTTTTTCGTACGGTTGGGCTCGCGCTAAATGCCGGATCCCTCCACCCTCCCCCCTTCTCTGAATCTATATGTCTACCACGATTCTATTTCTTCCTTAGAAACTAGACGGTGTCTCATATAAATTTGATAATTACCGAATACCGATTTACATCCCTTCCCTGCTGTGTAATCGAATGATTTGTCAATTTACGAATCATCCGGGGGGTGGGGGGGCCCACCAAGGACAAATTTGTAGCAGTGAATCCTGCACTGGGGTGAACTCCGGTTCAGGGAATACACGATTGACCGTAATCAGAAAGTGAGTGTATCGCTGGCAATAAAAACGGTGTCATCCCTTACGGGCGATGCTTAGGGGTGGGAAGCACGTGCCAAGGGGTGCACACCCTTTTTCCGCGGTATCAAGACTGAAAACGAGAGAGAGAGAGAGAGAGAGAGAGAGAGAGAGAGAGAGAGAGAGAGAGAGAGAGAGTATCCACTGACGATATTTATTAGCCGAGCAAGACCAGTGAGGGCACTCAAGGTGGGAAAACAGGGGTGGTTGCTGGTAGCGTCGGGAGGGTGGTGGGGGGGGGGGTGCCGTTGGACAGGGCGCTACGGAAGGCAATGCCGATGGTGGAAGCGAGGGTAGTTCGAATCGAACGGGCGGATGGGGATGGCAAAACGGATAGGACGACGGACAGCCGGGCCGACCGACACGTTAGCCACCCTTCTCTGCCATATATCTTGATTTCACGACCCTTCGCATGGGTATCAGGTTCCACAGAAATCGGGAAACTCTCGATCGTCCTTGCGGCTCGCGCTTATCCCCGTAATCCTCTTCATGGGAAACCGTGCCGCCGTGATAATTGTAAATTACCACGCATCTGGAATAATTCCCCAGTGTCACGCATCTGTTCGATCCTCTTGCGGAGGACGCTGCCGCAGGGACGTACGATATTACCGATATACCTACCTCCTCCTAATGATTTTTTTTTAACTTTTCCTCTTGGGATACGAACGACATATTAATCACGTGACAGCTCAATATTCCTACATACTTCGTCGGACACGCATGCGAGAAAATTATACCAATTGAGATAAGATAAAAGTAGTTGGTTTAAAAAAAAAAACATTTTTTCAACCCTTAACCAACCTTACGATATGTCAATGCGATATGTAAATAATTTAAATTGAAAAATGTACTTTATATACACATAGCGATTTATAAGTCTCATAATACACGCTGCAAGTGCATTTTAACCGTAATACGGTAGCTGTATACTGGGAAAATGCGGTATTAGGGGGTAGTTATGCCTGAAGGGGTCACGGGATATTACCAGTTTGCGCCAACTGCTCGAACGTCAGGCATGCATAGTCAATTTGAACGGTCCGATGGAGTTCTCCGATTCTCATGTATTTTCTCTCGAAGGGCGGAAGAGAATATCATCCCCCACAGCTTCTGACCACACAGACGCAGACACGCCTTCGGATACTCGGTATGGGAGTACGAGTGGGAGAGAGAGAGAGAGAGAGAGAGAGAGAGAGAGAGAGAGAGAGAGAGAAGAGGAAGAAAGTGTGCTGCTATTTAGCAGCCCTTAGCAGTGATTTAGTGGTACCACGCTACAGGGTGAGGTTATGTAGTACGCTTGTCGGACCCGTGTAACGCGAAGGGTAGGAAAGAGGATAGGACGTCTGCGAGAGTATTTGTGATCCACGTACATAAAGGGGGCGGACGTGGTACACCAGGGGCGAAACGGGCCACCCACAGTGCCGGAGGGTTGGCCACCCTTGCAGCTTGCAATAATGATTATTTTATTCCGCGCTTCAACCACCCCCTTCCGCACCTCGCGCCATGCCCTCCTCCATATACTTTATCTCGATACCCCGAGATTCCGACAATAATTTTTTTTTTCTAAATTTATCTCCACCCGAGCACCCCTCTATAATTTCCCTCCCTCCCCCCCCCCCCCGCCCCCTGGTTCAATCTACAGCAGACCCACCCGTCCCCTTGGTAATTGTCCAATAAAAAAAATGTCACTCGTGTAACAATTCACGTTTTTTGCCATACCAGAAATTCCATTTGCCATCGTTTTGCCACGTATCAAAAACGTTCCCGAAGGGTAATATGTAATTCCGTAAATTACATCATGGCCGTCATGGCAACAGGTATACATGGGTACCCCATGGTAGCCGTGGTATACCCATAACTATCAGTGTCATCGTAATCGCAGAGAATGCACTTCTTGCCAATTGAACGTCATCGCAGTTATTCATACGGAAAGTAATTTCGCAGAGTGCATCCTGGTCTCGAGCCGCATCGCTTGGTCTTATGAACTCGCATAAAAATTCAAGCTACCCGCTCCCTGTATCGTTCGTGCGTAAACGCGCACGTATTTAATACCAACATCTACGGAATACTTTACCGGGTCCTGATATACAGCAGCCGGTGTGTATACGGGCGTGTAGAGGATGCAAGAGGGAGAGGCCGAATATTCACCTTTACTCGCGCGACTGCAACTCCGAACGGCAGTTCTTGCGGTTCGTTCGCTGGGGTATCGCTCAGGAAGAGGATCTCGCCGACAAAGCCGAAGATTTCCCGGCTAATTACTAGGAGACTAATTGAATGCCGCTCTTCTCTCCCGCCTCGTTCGAGAGCCGCTTGGTCTGGCTGGCTTCGGCTGGCTCGGCTGGTCTCTTCCAGTCTCATTCATATTCATGCAGTGGTAATAGTCTGCCGCCTGCCCGCCGGCAGACATTACTACACTTCTTGCCCGGGTTCGCGCCACCCTTAAAAACCCCTCCAGCAGGCAGCTACCACCCTCTTCTTTATACTTTTGGTAAGTCGGGGGCGGAGGGGGGGGGGGGAATGGCTACCGAGCGATGCAATCTAATAGGAGGTCATCTCGTGAAATATATTTTATTCTTTGTACGAAGATATTATTGTAACCTCGAAATATAAGGTTAGACAGTGATTCGAGGCTGTTGGTGATTTTTTATTTTGGTTTTTAACTTCGGAATATTTTCTTTGACCGGAGTGTGCGCTCTCTGCGTATTCTCTGAAGTTGGTTTCTTTAGGGATATATCGTATTTCGTTTGTGTATAATTAGGAAGATGTTCGACACAGGGTGGTTTCTCTAAGAGGGAAGTCTCTTGGAGGATGCCATTTTTTTCTTCCTCTTTTCCTTCTCGTAAACCAACACCGGGACACTGCGGGAGTGACAAATGATTCTTGTACAACCGATGACATTGACGCGATAATAAGTTAACTTCGCGTTCCAAACCGAGTCAACGAAGAATCTTGAACCCGAGCCAAAAGCGTTAAGTCGTCGAGTGTCTCTCCTTGGTATATAAGAATCGTGATAGTGGTAGTACAGATTTTAGTCACCAGGTGCAACAGGGTAATCGTCGTGAAATAAAATAATCCTAGATGGCGGTAGCGTCGCAGCGCTGAGTTAGCACGCCTCTTTTCAAATTATCCGACCAGGCGCACCCCGTGAAGTTGTCCGTGAAAGGGCGATTTTCAGGATGTAAACTCTGAAATAGAGAGATGGTACAGAACACGGACGACAGGCGCTGGGTTTGTCGGGTATTTACGTCGAGTTAACGGTTCGTTACTGAATAGACACGACGTTCTTTATACCGTAGGTAGATGTTTGGCCTCGCAAGAGAAATCGTAGAGGGGTGCGTAGCGAATCGTCGGCCCTTCGAAGGTTAACTTTACTTTTCATTGGTTTTTGTCGCTGACCACAGCGGAGAGTCAACATCGTCACAGCAGGCGATCTGCTGTATATGACAATAAGAATAACTGACAATAGTGTCGGAGAGAGTGGGGGGGCTTTAGGGTCCCCTGCTACCCCGTACCCAACTGGGAATGGTCCACTTCATGGGATATTTTGAAAACAGCCCTATACACTCAAGGGCGACTTGAGGATAGGCGTTGAGAGAGGGGAAGAGGAAGAGGGGGGGGGGGAGGGCGCGAAAAAGAAAAATTGAAAAAGCCAAAGCGAATTCGGTTCATTTTGTTCGAATGATGTAATGCCGTTTAAACGATTTCGTTTACTCGATAGATCACTACCACATAAGTATCGATGGTGTTTTGAGTGCCGAGACTAATGGTGTTTCTCCTTAGAAAAAGAGATTTTCATATCACGGATTATTCTACGTTTCGTTGTTAGAAATTCTCGGTTGCCTCCCGCCCTTACCGCCGGCCATGATAAAGACGTTGGCGTGAAAAGATACGAGATCGAAATGATTACCATTATTATACATGAATTTATACCTTCTTCCAAGAGAATGCTATTTGTCCAGTTGTTAACTGTTTTACGTTCGAGTCATTTTTATGGGATTTATAGCCGAGTTTAGTTCAGAAGATTAGTCTCTATAGGGAAATGAATGTGCTGCGTCTTGGCCCGTACTGGCGCGACATCTGGCGGCTACGCCTTAAACCAATATAACGAGTCACGCTATTGTTCCGAAGGCGGTATCTTTCAGCTCTCTTTCTTCCCGTGGCGAATTCACTACTCGATAAACAGTGGCTGTGAAGAAATTGAAATTTCATGTTTAAACGACCATAAAATACGTTAAACTGCTGCACAGTATATAAAAGTTAAAATGTGCGGGAATTAAAAATGTTAACCTCCAAACGATATGGAAAACTGGCGAAACTACCGCGTATGAGTGTAATGCGATGGTTACGAAAGGGCAGGTAGGCTGTTGGCTAGTGGATTAGGTCACAGGCCGTAAACCAAGGGGGTCAGATAAAACTGAGAATTTACGGTGAAAATATTTGTGCGCAGCACCTCGGCGAGGGTGGAATTGACACTTTTGTTGAAAGTTTCAGCCATAAATCGGCCGTACATTGTGAGACTTTCAAGAGGAAACCCGCAACGTTTTGTGACACGCCTTACGGACGCTGTAAATAATAAAGCCCCCGTGCCGAGCACGGGCATCTTCCATATACACTGAGGATCCAGGGGAAGAAGAAAAAAAGTAAAAACAGGACCGAGATACGGGGAAGTTAAAGGAGCTAGCATGGATGTCGTCGATGGGCATGACGACGACGAAGGTGGCAACGATCCTTCTCACTAAATAATACTAGATCCAAAGAAAAAAGGCATAGTACTTCGTTCTGCTGGTTTTGGAAAAGTGACGTATTTTTTTTCCCCTCCGAGGTAGGTCCAACCTGTTGAGTTTAAATCCCATAAGCAGTCATAAATCTGCCTATCAGGTTAATCGCATTATTTCTGGCCGGCCATTGCATCACCGTGTAACATACGAAAGGACCATTTCGGACAATGGACCTACGTAAGGTACGAAGCCTCGTTTTTAATTTCTTAGAAGTCGATCTCGCCCTCGGATCATTCTCGTAAATCATTAATCTATTAACGTAAATTTCTACCGTGAATCATTAAACCAGCGTCGCTGAAACATTTTTTTTTTTTACAGTCTACCATGGAAACGTAAATAGATCCTGCGTCGCTTCACGAAAACCAGAACCATTCAAGAAGAATTCGTACCCAGCGCCTCTAAATCATAAATCTATTAGCAGCCATTATATACGGTAGTTCATCTAAAACGGAAACACGCTACTATCCTCAAAGCTACGAACAATACAAGAGGACCTAGCAGCTCGTAAATCATAAACCCGAAAATTGTTCAAATTCCATCCTATTATCTCAATTGACAACCCACTAAACAAATTCCATTCATCGATTGCATAGTCTCTTGTAAACTCCTGTAAGCTATAGTATATAAACTATAGTATACCCACATAAATGTCCCACTGTCAGTACAACTCCCATATAACCAATTTCAAATTTCCCGTCAGATGACAATTAAATTCCCTATACAAAAGTATATCACGAATAAACGTGCGTAAGCTTACAGCCGTCCAGTCGCACCAGTTAACGAATCTGCGAGTCGAGCGGATGTGTAAGCCGATTCGATGAAATCCGAGTCTGGCGATGAGTTCGGGGCCACACGACGCGCCCAGTTTGTAATTGGACGCATTTCACGGTTCCTCTTACCCCTAGCTGTCGCTCCATGAAGGTGCCAGAGGGATACAGGAGTGACTAACATGGAATACGTAATACAGTACAGGATGGTACACTGACAAATAAGTAAGTCAGTACGCAAAACTGTGCACAGAATAAACGTCGTACATGTTTTTCGAATATCTATATTACGTAATATTAAAATTAATAAATACATAAAATATTTAGATAAGAGGAGCGAAACGAGTATAAGGAACGCCAAGAGACTAGTTGAAAAAGTAAAGGAGACAGACATGAAGGATAAGCTAAGAAAGAGAGAGAGAGAGAGAGAGTAAAGGGATAAGAAGGAAAGGGATCGGCAGCAGCAGCAACACCATCAACAGTACCAGTACCAGCAGCAACAGCAGCAGCCACCCACGGCGACCCGGCAGCCGTCCCGTTTCGTCCCGTCCCATAGCGACTCGATCCGTACGGTCCCTCGCGTTGCTACTTACTGATATTTATTGCGCCCAGAAATGTGTATGGGACTCATAAATCTCCGCATTCACACGGAGTTTCTAATTTACATATTCCGCTCTTGTACGCCAGTTTACTTTTATCTCGCTTTGGAGGCCTACGCTCCAACGGGACCGCAATCAATCTACCCCTAGGGATGTTTGGTAACTAACCATTCCTGGCTTCTGGACTGTGCACTTGATTCGCCGCAATCGATCAAACGACATTTCGTCAAAGCCATTGATTACACAGATAAAAATGACACGTCACATATAAATTCCTCGGGAGTCTTATGCTACCCTGAAAGTCAATGTAAAATCTTGATCGGTTTCTCGACTAGTATCAAATCACTGTGCGTTCGAATTCTCTTTTGATTAACCAGGATCCGTTTAATTGAATGTTATTTGAAAAAAAAAGACTACTGGCTAATCCTAATAAGACTAATTCTACATGGTAAAACCGGGATACATAGACTCAGTGGATCTTCGGAGAGGCTCATAAAATGGAAATCAATTACATCTACACTTAACCACTTAAACTGGTTTCGCCACGGTCCTAAAGGGCCCCGAACCCCACGAGCAGTCGGTGAGCACCGCTGGAGGCTTCGCAAAGGCTGTGGCAAGCCGCAGATCATTCGTATCAACATAATTACAAGCTCGGGAGCCGCCTCTCTGTTTCTCTCACCTTGCTCCACCCATCACAACACGTCGCACACACGTCGCTCGCGAACGCATTGGAGCACTGATGTTGCTTCTATGCTGATGTCTGTAGCGCATGTACGTGGCTATGGCGTATAGCTACCGATAGGTATAAGACGTGCAATTCGATTTCTAAAATTGCAAGAACTCTCGTATCACAGAATATATGGATATGTAAAATTTCTGCTGGTATTTCCTCGACGCGCACTGGTGTACCTATATTGTAGAACGATTGTGATTACTCGATTTACCTTTGGGCAAGATAACGCGTACCACCTTCGACGAGAGTACGTGCCTCCTGGGACAAGAGGGGTCGAGGTGTTAGCCATGGAACGAAACTCTAAAATGGCTGCATCTAAAATAATTGCGCGCTGACAGGCCGTGAAATGAATTTATTTCATTTCGGATAGGTATAACTGAATTACACGGTAGTTGGACCTAAGAGTGATCTTGAATGCTTGCTCAAATTGAATGAGAGGTAACTTACCGTGTTAACATTGAAATCAAGAAAAGTCCATTCTTTCATGGTTCTCAAGACAGCATGTCGCTACGCTATAAATGGTGGCAGCGCACATAAAATTTCCTTACATGATTAAAACCTTTTTTGTATTATAAACTTTATATCAGAATCATCGAAGAATACCATCGAGGGATACCGGGAGTGTGTGTGATTTTGGTATGACGTATGGATGAAGATAATCTTGGTTAACTTTTATCTATAAAGTGACAGGAGTCATAGTTTCCTTAATGAAAATCCATTTATTCTCTCGTACTACATCTAGATACGACCGAGAGCTACTCGCTACGGGTAGAGAGGTTATTTACAAATTTTTAGGCAGGTCCTTGCACGGGCCACCGTTAATAATACTATTCGGTATGGTACACATCTATTGATTCTCCCATTCTCTGTTTGTATCGCGCACGCGTAACAGCAACTGGCGCGTAGCGAGCACGCGACACTTTCTGTACACACTAAAGCTAACTATTTACAAGCACGAGGGACAGGATTTACGAATCGATCGGGAAGCGTCCATTCTGGCTGGAGGGACGATAGGACAGACGCGAGAGTGGGTGGGTGCGAAGGAGGAGAGGCTGGGGAGTTGGAAAAATATCTAAACAAAGGACCAAGGGGTCGTAAACGTGTCCCTCGTAAAGAAAGTCCTATGCTAAAATTGCTACAGGGCGCTTAAGAGAAACGAGATGCGATTCGAAAGTGCGCCCTATAAATACTTAGTCTAAGGGGTAGTTCTTTGGCTTAGAGGGTCTGTGTGTGTGTGTGTGCTCGGGGGGGTTGTTGTGTGTGCCTCCTCCTCAAGTAAAAATGGGGGAAACGGATGAGTGTTTTAGGGAAGAAAAGGTGGGCGGGTCGCTAATTGGGGGTGGCTGGGCGTGCGCGAAGTGGCGGTGGCGTCGAGGAGGGTGCCGGATAGGGGACATATCTGACCCCTGAAGGGGATGAACGACGGGAGATCATTGCCACAGGGGGTTGCCAGGGCCACGCAAGAGCAGGGTAGGGAAACGAGGGGCTGCCTGGATACGGGGACGGGGTGCCGCCCCTGCTCTGTGCTACACCCCCGTATAGCAACGCCGTCGATGTCGGTAACCATAAGGGATGCGAGCCAGCCTCGTGCTGTTGTTGCTGCTGTTGCTGTTGCTGGACACCCAGTGCTGCTGCTGCCGCAGGTGAGGATATCGCTAGATGCTCGTACAGTCGTACCGGCGGTACTCCACATCGTACCAGTTGCTGCTCCATCAACTCCATCGGATCCCTGAAACAAAATTGAACCAAAAATCCAAATTACGGTACCAGAACCACCCTACGTACCTAAACCGACACTTATAATCTCCCTCCACCCTACGGTTAATTCCCCATTTTCATACTCGATCCAAAATCCTCCAAACGCGTTTTCCCTCATCCCTCTTTTTTTTACAGATCCGAAAATGGTCTTCTCAAGTTCTCTTCAACTTTACCGAACGTACGACGGCGACGGCGTCGACGGCGGTAACAGCAGCGCCAGGAAAAGGGGCACCCAGAGGACCCAGGGGAAGCAAGGAACAATGGGTCCGGTGTGGAGTTCGCGCGTCTCGGTTACCGTCAGTCTCTAGCTTAACGCCGTAATACGATACGAAGTGCGAGACCGTGAGCGTGTACGCAGCGTGCCGTATGCGCAGCGCCTACCGCCATGCGTGCACGTAGATCAGCCGTGGAAGCCGGACTGCTCGGAAGGAAGAGGGAAAGGGATTAGGGCCTGAGGCTAATCGCCGTTCGTACTGGACGTGCCGGACCACACACCGACGCGTCTACGGCCATTCTTCTTCTCGTTCTCGTAAAATATCGCTGTCGAGCGACCGGACGCTCTATTAGCGATATTGGCAGGGGAAGAGAGGAAACGAAAGGGGAGTCAGGAGAGAGGTGGGAGTGAGAGTAAGAAGGTCGAAGGGTAAAAAAAACAAAATGGCGTCGATTTTCAAACTGGAGTAAAAGGATCAGGAGATAAAGGGGTGCCGATACGTGGAAGGGGTAGGTATCGACGGCGTCGTTTCAACTGGGTCCGAAAAAATTGGAGGTGTTGCATCGTCGATTGGGGGTCAGATCGATTAGCTCTAAGGTCAGATTGATCCGAGGGATTACAGGATTACCGAGATATATAGTTTCTCACGCGATCTTAAACCGTGCTATCGTCTCACGTATTCTCGTTCTTCCTCCTCTTCTTCTCTGCGTTTTGCTGTCCAAGTATTTTTATTCGACGATCTCACTCGGAGTATTGCGACCCAGAGATAATTAACCCGAGGAAGATGCGTACGAGGAGAGAACGGTGCGTCTTCAGGTAAACTGGCCAACCTGCCAGTAAATTCGATGACAACTTCTCCCCCCCCCCCCCGGCCCCTTGAAGATTTTCAAGAATGCCCGAAGGGCAACACCCATTTCGTAATACCACGGAATTCCATCGAGTGGTAGCCTGTTATTCCGCCGGCTGACACAGGGCATTAGGTAAATGGTAGATAATAATAGGTTACACCCGCTGATGGGTGAAGGTAGTCTATCGAAAGGTTGAGGGCTCCGCACGCATCTTTGGTACCGTGAGCGAACCAATGGATATAATAAAAAAAAAAATACAAAAAGAAAAAAGACCCTAATACCAAGTCCGCGGGTGGGTGCTGACCACGAACATATATATATAAATGCACATACCTCACCGAGACGTCCCGTTAAGCAAGTACATACATATGTCTGTACTGTGCAGGGCCAGTCTACAAGGAACAGGATAAAAGCTAAGATGCAAAAAAAGTGGGTGCGTGCGACCGATGCTGAGAGAGCGAGAAAGATAGAGAGAACGTGAGTTCAAAGAGACAAATAAAGTAGGAGAATGAGCAAGCGAGCGAAAGATAGTAGAAACGAGTGAAGGGGAACGTAGAAGACAGAGGGAAGGGGATGCCGAGCGGTCGAGTAACAGCGAAGAAATTAATAGCCATAAAATATGAATAGAAATTAGCAGGTTCGGGGTGGCGTGACGCGTTTGCTCGCTCATTTCCTTTCGGCGCGTTGAAAAACAACAAAACAACGAAACACGCCCGAGTCTGTAATTTAGCCGGGTTTGCCGCCGAGAAGCCGGTGGTGCGAGTCAGAAGAGCTGTTGCATGGGCCGGCCCATCATCGTCGTCGCACGGTAGGTATGGTAGGTAATGATCCGGTAATGACCCTGACGCCTTCGCTCCGATGCCTAGAGGATGATGAGAGGGCGGGAGGGAGGGAGGGAGGTTATGGCGCGGGGATCGAAGTTTCCCTTGTGAAAAGCCAAGTAAAGCTCAAGCTCCATATATCGACAGGCACAAAGCCAAAGACGTCTGTCGTGGCATCACGTATTAGGTGCTGGGACTAGAACCCGGGTGCATCCTGGTATAGCCGTAACCTAACCTAACCCCATATATATCCCCGTTACACACCTATCCATAGAGACTGAAGGTAGGTAGAGAGAAGCCGGCGGGCGGCTTTTGTTTTTGCGTTTTAAACGGCAGTTATTAGCCGTCTTGCTGCCGACCCCGCTCATTCTCTCTCTCTCTCTCTCTCTCTCTCTCTCTCTCTCTCTCTCACTCTCTCTCTCACACACACTCCCTTCCTCAACACGTCTCGTCCTTCTCTCTCGCCGCGCTCACTCTCTGGTAATGTGGCTCGCTAATGGGCCAGCGCAGGACGATGGACTGCCCTGGAACAAGTGGGAGGGGGAAGGGGGGAGCATCGAAGGGAAGGCTCGAGCGGCAGCGGTAATGACAGGCCGCCCGCTCTCGGAGCTAATATAGATGAATGCCCTGCCCTCCTTCCTTGCCCTGCGGATCAGAGAGCGACGCGAAAACACGTAGAGAGGATAACGTAAGAGGAGTAGAGAAGAGAGGAGGAGAATCGCCGTGAAGCATCTTCACGAGGAATATATATATATATAGTTGTACACAATGCTGGCACTACGTTCTCGGTATCCCAAAGTGTACCAAGTTTCGCAAAGGTATTTCTTGTATCCTTATGGGAGAAGAAGCTACGTCGAGAGGCTTTTACTCATACGGTATATCTATACCGTGTATGATGTATAGGCAATGGCCCGACGATTTCACCCGAACCCTACCGAAGATTCACGAACCGACCGTGCCGGAGGGGCATCTATCTATCAGCGCCGGCGTGAAGTGGGCGGCCGCATGCGCTGTATTGCCCCGGACCGACTGCTCTCTCATTAACTTCGTGCCGACGAGCGCATGCTCGTCCGCTACGTGTTATCAGCGACTATTGCGTCCCGAGACGGCAAGGATATCATCACGCACGATAATTTATACATCGGTCGCACGATGCCTCCTCTCTGTGCGAACGCGGCGGAAGCATCGGACTCCTGGCGCTCCGCGCGGTGACGGAAGGCAGGTGTTACCTTTCACTGTGGAACCCCCCGCCCCCCCAATCACCTCGCGACTTTAAACATCTCTGCCGCGCTTTCCTATAGATATTTTTCATTTTTCCTTTCGCCAAGCTAATTTTTATCACTGATAAAGTACTTTAGAGACTTTATGCGGTTTCGGTGTTTTCTGGTTATACTGGTTACAGGGTTGCGTCACTTGCGCTAATTTGAATTTCGCGCGGTTACCATCGTTACTACGAATTTATCGACACGCTGAACTGTTATGACAATTTGACTTTCACACCTACTACACCAATGAATATACTAGACCGGTACTAGACATCTCGCATCGCATCGCTACGAACCACATATCAAATAGTAGTTCATTTTCACGATAACAATAAGTGTTATGGCGATGACTTTTTACAAACCGTATCAATAGACATCTACTTGATATTTTCAACGATCCATACCCCATTATGCCAAATACTTTACTTAATGACGTCGTTCGACCGCCATTATGGTATCGTTGCTTCAATGAACTTCATCAATATCATTATATATAGACACATATATTATTTGTCCAGTCATCGTTAAAGTCATTGAGATGATTGAATTTCCTTTCAAGGACTCATAAGAGTTTTATACAAAAGTGACAACATACCTATCAAAATCCGTGAGTCTTGACGAATCCCGAAAACCCTTGGCGAAGGGATTACTGTCGATCTTCAATTTGGTTATCTAGGAATCAAAAAAAAAATCAACCGTCAAGCACAGTTCCTTAATCGGCACCCAACTTGCTGATAGAACGTAAACATTATACGTATATCCATATCCTACTCACCAATTGATTTTGATATGCTGTCACAGCTGTGAAAATGGCTTCGGGAAAGATAAACGTCTTGTGCTCCTCCTTGTGAAGATCTGTGATTGGCTCGTTGCTCTCGTTACGACACCTGACCAGGTGTATCCTCGGCTGATATCGATGCATCGAATTTAGAACGATCTGAAAAAAAAACGATAAAAAAATCGCATGATCCAAATACATAATGATACACTGATTCCGCGAAATGTCATCCTCGGGACATAGGAAGTACGTTGGTTTCATTTGCTCGTTAATATATATACAAATATAATACGTTATATTCGCTGCATATGTATAATGCTCTAAGACATTAATAGCCACGCGCGTCAATAATAGGCTGGTTTATTGGCCACTCGGATAAACATAAGACGAGACACACGAAGGAGCTGGCTCGTTAGCGCACTTTCCTAGAAAGAATGACGAGTCCATACGGCAGGGACTTATATTATCGCTAATATGAAATATGAAGGCGGCTGCGGACTGTTGAAATTTAACGGCTGCAGGTGGCCCGTGCGCTTCCTTCGGAAAACGAGCCGCTTCAACTCATCAGATAAAAAGTCACGTGTATATGCGTCTATATATGTATACATATATATAGAGAGAGAGATATGTGTACTAGTCTAATCGAGAGCGACGTCTTTACTGGTTATCGACATCACTCATGTGAACCAGTCATGTAAGTCACTCGTGATACTGTTATTGATTAGTTTTATTTACGCCGAGCCCACCTTTTCTATTATTCGTGAAAACGGAAGACGGGGACTTTCCTTTTCGACGGTTTATGGAAATTTTGGTTTTACGATCCTAAATACGTTAATACGGCCTTTCACGAGAGTCAACAAAAATATAGAATTGATCGGTGCCTACTTCTTGGGACAAGTTTAGAATTTTCACGGGAACTCGGTATGCTTCCGTCTTGGAGCTAGTTCGACGACTCGTGGAACACGCCTATGGATAACTTGTGAAAACTTAATTTTCAAAAATTAATAGCGGGCAATATACGAGTGCCCTTTCTCCTTTACGAGAAGTACGAGTACGTGCGTTCAGAAAATAATTAATGGACTTTAGGGATATCGAAAAGAAATATATTATTTTGAGATTTTGAAGAGTTTGCCGTGATATCTGAATTCTCAACTATATCGAGTATATAACCAAAAATCCTATAACGTTTTTCCCATAATTCATCGATATTCAAACTAGGACGATTGTGTTCCTCCTAAAAAAAAAAAAGTCAGACAAAACTTTTCTCATAACAGCAAAGTTTCCTATCTGAATGGATAGCAATAAAGTAAGCTCCCCAAAAGCGTTCCAATTAGCTAGACCCCATTACCCTCATACAATATTAGTATCGACTAAGACGCGCGTACGGTGCTAGCGATGAAAATCAGCCATAAATCGTATGCGAGGACGAGTAGAAAAATTTGTTGCATCGAAGTGGTTTCTTGCCAATAGAAAAAAAATCCTATAGTAAATTGTTAGCGCGTTAATTAAACAGCTGCACTCGTAATTGAGCAAGACCTCAGGATCGTAGCAAGGTGTCCGGCGCCAATTCATTGATTATAATGTATGTTAAATTCACCGTTTCGTAAGATAACCACGTTGGTCACTATGCGTACAGGATGCATCAAGAATCATTATAACCGCTCGGTGTATCCAGCAGTAATAAGTAGACGGAGCACCGACATCAGTCTCCGTAACCACATCCAATATGGGTCCGGTAGCCATCCGCTACCCATCACCCAAAACGAAAGCGCAGCCTTCAACGAAAAATACCAAGGTATCCCCGGTCCAGCGCAGAGACGAGCACCTTTGAAGAGGCATGTAGTAGCAGCTCACAGGCGGGGGTCTTATAATATCGCGTCATACGAAACGATGAAATAGTGGCCGTAGCGAAGGAATGTTCCCTACCACTTGAGTCTTTCGACTTGAGTCTCTCTGAGTGGCGTTCCTCGGCCACGGGAGTACCTAAAGGAGAGGACCCAACGAAGAGAGAGCCTTTCGTCCTCTACTCTCGCTGTCTGCATATCTCGGTGTCTCTCTTTCACCGGTACATCTATATATACACATATTCACCCAGCACACTTGTTCACTTCACTCACTCGCTACTTCTCTCCTTCGCGCAACACACACGTCAACCCGGGGACACTGAAGTCCCGAGGTGGCGCAGGGGGCAGCACTAGAGCCCTCGTAGCCGGGCGTGGGCTACCCATGATCATCATGACAAAAGCTCCGGGCAAACATTCATTCAATTTATTAGCTTATGAGCATGCGCGTAGTCCAACCACCTACGATACCCAGCGTCCACCTATAATGCCGAAACATTATGGCTCCTACGACCTCCGTGGAGTATCTCACCCACGGGGACGCGCTCGAGTCGCTTCCACTGCAGACACCTTTTTACAGTCTCATATACTCGAAATACTCAATCCTCCATCTCCGTAGTTTCTCATCGGACTCTCTTAAAGACCGGGAAATATGAATTTCCTTACCTGACCGTGTTTGTCCATGTCGTTGTTGGTCAGTTTGACCTTCTCGAAGGAGACGACCTGCTTGCGCAACTGTTCGCCGGTGAACGGCGAGTCCGGATGTACGTAGAGTCTAGCCGGTGCCGGTGGATCGGCTTTCCCAGCCACCAGCCAGGAACTCCTGTGATAGGCGTATCTGTACCTCTTGTTGTCCACCGGCACAATGTCCATGAGCACTGCGTAGCGACCTTCGGTCCTGAGTCCGCTGAAGGAGACTCGACAGGTCGGAAACATGCGTCTGTCAACAGACCAACGAGCACCAAAAATAGTTCAATAAATCGAAACAGAAGTAAGCAGCTTTGAACATAGCCAGTAACACAGCTGGCGAAAAAAAAAAGATTCAAGTAATAAAAAGACTGTCTGGTAGTCGACAGTCTTGTGTTCTAGGTTAGACATGGGATGCAGAGACTAACGAGCTGCGGACGTCCGCCCGTATGTCCAGGTGTCTGTAATCCGCGAAATCGTGCAGTGACGTCAGACCCGCGTGAAGAGGGTGTTTGCGAAAATATCGAAAAATTGGAGAAAAACTTATCCAAAGACAAGAGCGACCCCACGAGAAGGACGCAATGTCGTCATACTCAGACACGTAAAAGACGCCAGCCTACCAGGAAGGGACACTCGATAATTCCTCGAGTTCTATTACTCGCGCTGATCGTCCTGACGGTGAATTTAATACTAGCTGCAATAGCATGGAACTCCACGTACTACCAGGTTTTCTTAGCCAGTCTATTCTGCGGGTTCGTCGGCCTCGTCTTCCTGCCGGTGCTAAGAGGCGCTCCGGCAATCCTATGAATTTTTCCCTTTGTGCTCAAAGGATCAAAGGACCAACGATCACGATACTGTCAATCATTAAATAAAAGCTCTACGTGTCTCGGCCGCGTACAATGTCTATACCACTGGGACACTTGTACACAAAAGGTATAGAATACAAGATACCACGTCACCATTCCATCCCCTTAATTCTGCTAGACACAGCGTCGATTTCTCACACCCATAAATTTTCTAGCGACCCTTTATAAACGCATTGGCCAATTTAAAAATTAAAAAAAAATATTACATTAACGAAGAATAAACCACTTGATCTCGTATAACCCTCTCAATTAGTCCAAACCAAACAAGACCCCATACCAGTGGTTAACGAGCCTATAATCGCGTAGGAGCTACCCCGGAGTGAGCGATGAAACAACCCCCTAGGCCAAGAAACGACAGAGAGAGAGAGACAGATTCAGCCTCCGGGCTAAATCGTCCGAGAGTAAATGGAGTTCGTATACAGACGTATCTATACGGTGACCATAATAAAAGGGAGTATACGGTGAACTGGGCATAGACCATGATCGAGTTCAGAGTAGCCAGAGAGCAACGAAGCTCAGGAGAGAAGGGTCGAACAAATGGATTACGGAAGCGCTGGATATTATACCGATCTAAGTAACCATCTGAGTTACTTAACTGTTTGTCGAGCTAACGACTTCACAACGTTGCCAGGTGGTGTCGCTATTATAATTATACGTGCGTATCGTATATTAGCCCTCGAGAAAGTGTGTGCGTGTGCGTAATATAGATTGCCGCCACGCTGATGAAGGGTTCGCGTGACGAGTCCTGGATCCACTGTATCCTGTCTATCCTGACCTGGCTCGTCCACACTTTCACAGTTTTATATAATATACACTCGACAAAGAACACGGGAGAACGAGGATGTTCACGTGGATGAGAAGTTAGACGAAATTTTTACAGGTAGAAGTCGAGTTTGCTCATGGACGATCGAATTATCATTTCGTTTTTTTTTTTACTAGAGACAATTTTTTTCCTACTACACCCTGACGATTCACCCCCCCCCCCGGCCCCCCAATTTTGTCAGGGTACCATAACGCAAATTGATTCAGAAGCGATTCGAGTTCCCCACCCCTTCAATTCCCTTGACTACTTCATATAGGATATGTTACATATTATAACTGTGGGGTGACGATATTATGGGGTCGTCAGTTGGCAGAAATTGGATATGTTGTTGCTGCTCTACGCTGGTGCACTGACCCTTGAGGTTTGGCTGATATGTAAAATATTGAAAGGGAAAAATTTTGAGTGTATTGAAAAGAGAGAGAGATAGGGTAGCTGGGCAAGAGAGGAAGAGAGAGAGAGAGAGCGATGCTGTCGACTATCGAAACGTGGGAAAGATTGAAACGGGTCCTTTAAAAAAAAAGAAAAAAAGAAAGGGTCCCGGCACCCCGTGGTCACAGTACAATTCCACCTGATTGGTCCGAATCCGTATTGTCAAACTCAGGACTGACACTTTTTCTTGAACGGATCTGTATATGTTCCTAACGATGTCTTTTCGTTAGACATTAACCGTACGCCGATTTATTGCTGTTATTAATTTTGATTTAAATACAGTGAAAATCGTTTGTCCCACGCGAGGTATGTAGGCATCTGTAATATATGGTAAAGAATTATATACGCCAACCGAGAGTTCTATTATTCGTTATATTATTATGCGGGCAAGGGTTGTCAGATAGTATTACCGCTGTAATTACTCGGTAACGAGTTTTCATGTAAACGATAAAATTACACGATTAATTCACTGAACGTATTTCACGTCGTGCGTAACCACTTATGATTTTATATTCGTCCAGTATCGTAGCATGGGTAATAATGATACTCTGAAGTCTAAATACGCGTTTTTCTTTTTTTGGGGAGAATTTAATTTTTTTTTCCTTTTTCATTACAAAAGACAGATACGTCTAGCGCCTTTGAAACGTTTTAAGATCCTCGAACGGGAACATCTCGTAACTTGGACTTGGTCACGCATCACGAAAGGTGCAGCTGCTTATTAGCATACTTATAAAGAATAGACGGAGGGTCTGATCGCGAGGAAAGACCAAACAGCCTCTTCACGGATGTGTCGATCATTTTAAATTTTCAACAAATGGACGAGGGAGTCCACGTCGAATTTATCTATCACAAATTTCACTTCCAATAAGAGGGGTGTATAACGTTCTTTTCTGACATATACATACATGGGAATACGTCCTTAAATATTAAAAAGAAGGACAATTTCTAGTGCAGAATTTTGTAGTCTGATAATGGCTATTCGTGATACTGGGTAATGTAAAAAAAAAAGGAATAAAACGTAATGGCAACCCAGTAGGTCGACCTTGAGAATCAAATTAATCCATGGAATATTAATAATCAATCAGCATTTGATTGTCAGTGTAGTTCGTGGATTTTACAATGATTCTAATCATCGTGACGCATCGAGCTGTTATTAGGTTATGTTTCGTCGTGATTACTTTTGTTGCTATGAGAAATAATATGAGAGTTTATAAAATAATGATTGATATACGTGTAATGTATATGTATATAGAAACGTATTTACTGACCTTCCAGTTTTAGTTATTATCATCTCCGTTCCAAGGTCATTGAATTTATCCCATAGCTCTTTTGTCTCCAAGTGACACTCGACGTCCCTCAACTCATCCGAATTACAGCTTGTCCTTCTGCGATGTTTTCTCTCTGTATCGGCACTCCCTGCGAATTTCCTCGAGGTATGCTCCTCTGTAATGCTCACCGGCCCTTCCTCCACACTACTACATTCTTCCACGTCAACGTCGACCTCCTCCTCTTCGTCATTCGTCGATTTCTCAGCTTCCTCGCTCTCGGCTTCGCCGGTACCTTCCTCTTCGTCTTCCTCGAGGACTTCCTCGGTTACGACTGTCGCTGTCGTCACTATTTCCACCGGCGACGTGGACATACCTTTAGGTTGAAAAAAAAAGTCATGGAGGAAAAAGACGCAATCTAATTATAACCCAATTTCTAGGAAACCATCTTGAAGGATTAGAAAATTCTTAGAGATCAGACTGACAGTTTTCAGGTAAGGCTAAAAGAATGCTTTCATAATGATTTTGAAATATTTCGAAAGTCATGACTCTGCAGCCTTCATTGAATTTTTATAAATATCGAGTTTGTTCTTTTTCATGTGGCGTCAGTTATGAATAACTATATCAATACTCGGCTTCAATGTATCAGTGCTATTGGCTTCATTTCGTCTTTCCGCCATTTTGTGGATGTACATATGTAGATCATGAGAATTATGTTCTCGTTGTATAACCAGAACAATGCGTAGAAACAGATTTCCTCTATTAAAAATCGTATTTTACCTCTTTATTGAAAAAATCCATACAGATCCTTAAAAGAGGATACGAGGAATCTATAATTTCTTATGAACAGCTCATAAGTGTAGTTATATAATTAAAAATATCCTTCATTAGCGAGTATTCGAAGTTTCGCGAGTATCAAGAACTCAGTGTAACAGCATCAGCGTTCCGTCGGTAATTTGTCAAAACTTTTGCTCTATGTTTCCTAGCTGTTACACTCTACAGACATTGTTTTAAGGGCAACGAAAGATCCCTGTGTAAAATCGTATTCCAGTAATTGTCTAAAGGACACGAGCGAAAATGGACTTCTTTGAGCGAAGAACATCAATCTCTTAATTTGACTTTTTCTTATGGCGTCCCTCTTGGTTTCTCTTAAGTGACAAGGATACGAAACGAGTGGCAGTTGGCTGTCGCGACAATCTACCGGGAGACGTGACGGTAAACGTTCTGAGACAACGTGTGGAATAGGCTTGAGGAATTAAGGGAGTCCTGACAGAGGATGTTGCGACGCGCCCTTTTTCCACTTTTCGTGAGGGACTAAGAGAAAGCCGGGTCCCTTGAATTTTCACTTTTCTCCAGCACGGTCTCGACCCTGCTTTAAATTTTCAAAACTTCTCCGACGCTATATTACTTCCAGCAAGAGAAAATTAGTCGCGCGTTCAACCGATTTGGGAACTCCAAATGTGGCGACGATTAATCTTTCAAGAATGAGGTAGGTACGGCTATTATATTAAAATTAGTGAATGATGATCTGGGAAGTTGTTGGATATTTTGAGGTTATTACTTGCGGCGTACCTTTGTTCTTAGGATTCATAATTAGTAGAAGGCTTGTGATTTTACGTATCTCCTTTATACGAGGATTAGAAGAATCTTCGAATTATTCAAAGAATAAGCTATTGCTATTGCGTCTTATATTTTGTTTTGGTACTTCAATTTCTACGGTTAACCTGAATGCACTTCTTAATAATTCGCAGGGATTCATATTTCCACCCAAGAATCCACGTAACCCCAAGACGATACAATGTAGTATACTCGTGTCAGGATGGTATTTCTGTGGTTTCCGTAAATCTGACAAAACCGCGAACCCGGACAATCCTCAGGAGCTAACCGCGAACGAATACCAACGAACAGCCGGTCGGTTGGTAGTTTTGATCTTGATTCACCGCAAGAAAAATTTCAACACTCGATCCGGGCCGGTTTCAGTTTCGGGGACTCCGGTTACGGGAGTTAAAACATATTCCAAAGGACGATGCAAGAGAGATGCGGGTAACCCGGGTCTTACACTGTCTCAATTTTTTCTATTTTTTTTCTGATGTCTCAAAGCGATTTCGAGTAGGAGATAAGACTGGTTTCAGGAAGGAAACTCACGGTGGTCGTGAGGAGCGTTGACGAACGCTTTACTAGCGCATTCCAAGGTGTTGCCTGGCGTGTTTCCGAGAGCCTGCAGGTGGTAATGTCCGAAGGACGGACCCCTGGGCGCCATGATGGCCGCGATGCTGAAGTCCGTGGCTTTACCCCTTTCCCCCTTGGTAGGCATCCTCTTACGAAGGCGACACACTCAATCTTCACTCCTCACTGTCCACTAACAGTCCTTGCACAGAAGCACAGAGAGATTCTGCTAGTAGCAACACTCAAAGACCGATCCGCGCACCAGTTCTCAAAACGACCTTACCACGTCTGCGCTGCTCGACTTCCCGAACTCCACTGACCTCCTACTCCTCCGCCAGATGAGCCGCCCCACCACCATAACCGGATTCCAGAGATAAGAGCGTGCGCGCGCAGCTAGATTCAAACTCGGCCCATTCCAGGCGGAGCGTCCAAGTCCCACTTGGAGTGGTTAAAGCCGTTACGGTTCCATAGGTACTCAGTAGGGGCGTGGCGTATTAACCATTTGGATATCAACTCCCTGTCGTTCGAGTTATCCCCTATGTCTGGCTGGCACCTACCCCAGCCAATTCCCCCACCATCAGCTCTTCCTGCTAGCGTCGAAAGAGATCGATCGTGCTGGCTACCAAGCTGGCTGGATGGCTGGCGACGTGTTTGTTCTGCCCAGGAGTCGTGCGACCTACGAGTAGGCGCTAATAAAGGTATTCCAGGAGGATATTCGACCTACGATACCGGCTTGGGTTTTAGTTCAGATAGTATATCTACATGTTGCCTCCTGAGATCAGAATGTACAAGGTGGCGTCACTTCTAGGGTTATGAACGTCCGACAGAGTTAGTCGCGGCTCCACGCATATATACGAATATCAAAATGGAGTGCGTTAAGACCGGTAGTACAGATCGATGGTAGCGCCTCTTCTTTATTTATTTCTTCTCTTTATTCCTGCTCTCTCAAGAAGCGCGAACGTGATTTACCACGTGTATTTAGGAAGTTAGTCCCTCTATCCCCTGACGCTATTATCATTCTAATTTCCAAGCCGTGTCAAAATATCAGGGCCCACCTTCCGAATTCTATTTGACACGCCGGGTGCTCCCGTGCTCTGGCATAAAAGAGAAGGGCCCATATATAAAATATTAAAACCGGCAGCCCTACTCTTACGCAGGTAGCCCCGAGCTCGTAAACCTGGCCACAGAATAAACTGGGCCTTATGTTTGATTTGCCTTTTAACTATCCTAGGGCGGTTACCGATTCATCCCCTTGAATACAGGCCCAGTGTCAACTTTCGTCTCGTGGATACATTTTCACGACAGTAAACCCATAATCAGAGGGTACCTAACCACAATGTGATATATCAACGACCCACCTCTCGAGTCTCAATTCTTAAAAAGGTAAGAAAACAATTTTTCCCTTTTAAAAATATCTCAAAATCATCCGCACAAATAACCACGTCCATTTTCTTTTTTCCGTAATCTACAAAAAATCAAAAATCTCAGGACAAGTGTACCACCAACGAATAGTCGGGACATGCAAATCGCGATGCGACCTCCTCTTGAAGAACAGTCCCACCCGTGAATGTGGGTGGGACTGAGAGAGGGAGAAAGTCATTCATCATCCACAAGAAGAGGGGCCCGTTACGAGAACTACAAGGAGTGGATATATAAGGCCCAACTATATACTATAAGGTGGGGGCCCACCCACGCGGAACGCTCGAGATCGGTGGCTACCCTAACACCAATACCTAACCGCTACCGTCCACCCAATACAAACATACATAAGCATAGCCACAAGCTACCATTTCGAACGGTCCTGTTCAACCCTCGTACACCCTCATTCACTCGGGCAACCCTCTCGAGCACAAGTACATTTCTGAACGTTTCACAAAAGGGGCCTGATGGAAATATAAAGCAAAGTGCCAAATTTGATGCCCTGATGACTTTTCATAATAAATTTCATAATTTCCTCCCTCGACTGTCTCTCACTTTACGAAACAAACTTTTTCTTTCCACCCCCTAAGCATTTCTTCTACCGATCCAGCTAGTCACGGTTTCTCATCAAATTTAAGAACGCGCACCGAGTCACAATTTCATTCAGACAACAGACCCTCGAATGATTTGTTTATATCGTTAACCAGAGGAAGTTGAACAGGGTGTTCAACTTATGCCATGCATAATGTATTTTCTTTAGGAATAACCGTATACTTACACACCCTTGGGTAAATGTCTCACTCCGATATGGCACCCACAGGGTTGCCACCCTGTGTCAGTTAAAACACGTTACTCGTATTTAAAGTCACTCCTGCAGAATTCAACGAATTTTTCCCTGCGTTGTTACACGCCCAGGTCCTAAAATGTTTATGGTGTTAATTTACGATTTTACGCTCACGTGTATTTTCACATGCAATCCCGTCGTTACCACAGGCCAATACTGCAATCCCATCCTTAACGTCAAATTCTAGTGCTTCGTGTATGTACGATTTCGCAATGCCCACCATATCTGTCGTTTACCATGCAATATGTATATCTAAGAAGGATATATATATATATATTTCACGCTCCGTCGAGACTGAATATACGTATGGTGATGATATGAAAAAAAAGTGACTGAAGAAGACAAAAAGGAATGAGAGGGGTGCATTATCGTTTGATGAAATAAACATCGATGGGGATAAATATTAACGCGATGGTTCAGCAGTTTTGTTGTCCTACCTGGTAATCCGGTACCCCCCTGATCATTAGGCAGACAACCATTTTGACGGTTTATATACGTCTAGCGGGTCAGCCTGAGGCCCAGTGACCGAAACTAGCCATGGGTTATTCATGGGATGCTCCTCATACGCCCCGTACACATGTTCTAACACTTTGGGCACGACGACGCACCTCAAAGCCCACGCACACTCGAGATCTGTCTAAGTTCTTCTAACTTCTAGCATAAGTACCAGGGAGACGGGAGGTTGAAAAGCCTTCGGGAGTGGCGCCGCGACGCCCTTGACCACCGAGCCCTTTCCGAGTCTCGACTCCTAGGAGCCACTATGTTTACATCCCAGGAAGAAGATGAGGCTCGTGCCTCGGCACCTTGGACCACGAAACACTCCTCGAGGTACGTAGTACATCTGTATACCTACCGCATGCAATATATATATATTATTCTAAACCCTTCCATTTTTAGTATAGGATTAGACGTTACATGAAAATATTATTCGTAACCGCTCGTGATAATAATTTTGCGTAGGTACGACATGAGGTGTGTTGTTATGTAAGACAATTTTAAGGTATTTATAACTACTGTTTCATTTCTTCTATAATTTAGTAATTCCACGTTAAGCTTTATGAGGGGGGTGAATCGTAAACAGGAATCGGACGAATTATTAAAGGCGGGTACCCACCAAGCGTCGGATCGGTCGTCAGCATAAGTTTCTTGTAAGCCTGAGAATGTATTATATGTTGGGAGGGATCGGAGGGGGTGGCTGAGTCGCGTGACAGTGTTTGCCAAACAGAATGAAATTCCACGGAGAAACGCAGAAGTACGAAGATACTATGTGAGGGGAAGGAGTAACGTAAAGAGAGTGTGAGAGAGAGAGAGAGAGAGAGAGAGAGAGAAAGAGAAGAGTCTGAAACGACGAGGAAAACTGCTAAAGTGTATCCACATGTGTTGTGAGGGCAAACTTGGTACCCGAAGGCGTGGAGCGCCTCGACGTTATTTGTTATTCTAATGCGCATTATATATTTGTTTGGGCGTGGGCGAAGGGGACCGAAGTGTGAAATACGCATGGCGGCCTCCCTACAGGGAATCTCGTGACTCGTCACTGAAAAACTAGAGGAGTTCGTGTCACTCGAGAATCCATGTCGTATCTGTTTGGGCGTTTGATGAAAATGGCTTCTTAGAGCAGTCGACGGTACCTGTAGTGTATGGGACTTGGAGAAAAAAAGGCTTATGTCGGGATAAACAGAGTAAGAATGCGGAGTGAGGTGAGGGTAGAGAAATAGGCTAAAAAAAATTTTCCTGGAATTTTTTCCCATGATTTTTGAAGTTTGTAAAAAATTTTGTTGAACATTTTTTTACTAGTCAAAAACGTCTCCCGTGCGCAACGTCTGCGAGTGCTCGAGGCAAGGAATTCGATAACCCGCCCTTGGTAGTTACGCGATGGTAAATGGTCGCTCTGGGACTCTAATCGAAATTAGTTTTTTAATTGAGGGGACTTATTTAGTCGTTAGGGACAAAGCGGTAAGGAGTGGATAAAGAATAGCTTCTACCTTTCGCCCTTTTCCTTCCTTAGCCATCTGGTTTTTACGTAGGGATGCTCTATATATTGGGTCATTGGCTCGCGCCAAAGTTGTCACTTAAAAAAACCCTTTCGGGGTATGGCTAACGGAGTATAACGATATTACCGTAATTTCTCCTCAATCCCTATTTCGCTTCTTTTACTCGCCGGTATCTTCGTAATTTCACATTTATCCACAGAGCCGTGCACGGCGAAGTCTAGAAGATTACAAGTGCCAATCTGAATTACCTCGATGAATATCAAACAGAAACAATACATATATACACCCTTCGCAAAATTACCCCGTATCGACAAACAATCGCTAAATAAAAAAAAGTAAAATAAAAAAAATATTATCAACCCCCCACCCTCATTTTATGGCATAATCTTCACACTGGTCAGAGCCACCCTAAGCAATGTCCAGAAAAAAAACTAATATTTCCCGTAATACTACTATAAGTGGAAAAGGGGTCGTCCCTGGTAGGAGGGTGAAATCGTTCGGAAGTAAAAAAAAACGAAAAGAAGGAAGTAAAAAAAGTCTTTGTTGGGCGTCGTCAGTTTTTCGTCCGGGCAAAGCTCAGCTCGGGGCCAGACGTCCGCGTCTTTCGAGCCCCTGTGACTCGCGTCGTCGTTCTCCCCGCAGCCGTACCCCCGGTCGATAAAACAATTGCCGGGGGGATAATCGGCATTATTTACGCTGGATTCACTCGGAGATACAAGCCTCGTGGGCTGGGAGATCGGCGTTGGGTGGCGGCGGGGAGAGGGGTGGGTGTGGGTTTCTACGGGAGGATTCACCGGCAGTTATAAGCCTAGGGTGATCTCCTGCAGCGGGTCGGCTGGCTTATGGCTTATCCTAGCTGCCCGCCCTGCCGCTAAAGTGGCCCCAATTAGATACGTCACGGGATTTCGATGTCAAGCGGGAACCCAATCCCTCCCTTGGGGATCGTAAACCTTTCTTCCGAATAACTCAACGATTACTGCTGCTGCACTGCTTTGCATTCCGATCTGACTTTATACGACTCTCTTATGTACCAATTCTTCAAACCTCTCTGTCTCCATATATAAATATATATATATATATATACATACACATATATAAACATTTGACAATACATCCATACCACCCTCCTCGCACAAGCATCAAATAAAAATAATTTAATACCCTGCAAGGACACTGGTCAAGTCAGTACAGAGACTATAATATAAACGCGATAAAAATATATCCTTTAAAAAATCACCCTAATCAAATCCATCCGACAGTTACTCTCCCGAGTATCTGAGGAATAACGGCTCTTGTTCGAAAGAGAATAAATGGCGTAGGGATGTAATGGACTCCGAGCCAATAGTATCGCAATCACACTGTTACATATATATGTATATACCGATCGAAGCACGAAGAACGTCCAGCGTCGGAGTTTACGTAAGGACAGGAAGGCAGGAACCCATTACCCAGGAGATTATGGTAAAGCGAGCGAGCGTCGGTGCCAGGGTCGGGGCAATTAGGGCGGTGGGTTTACACAGGGGGCGGCAAGCTTCGGCTTTCTATGGTGGTTACCATGAGGACGCGCCGTCAGTCAGTCGTCGTCCTCGTTCGGGGGGTGCATGCGTAATGAGAGAACGCGCCATTTCTATACGACCCTCTCGAAGGAAGACTGGTGTACGTATAGTGGCTTTCTCTGTATATTGTGTATACATGGGACAGCAGTGGCCGCTAGTACCACAGTAAGGGTGTCGTTACGATACGGTGCTACCATTTTTTTTTCACCCCAATCGAGCCGTCGGCTTCCCATAGGAGACCACCGTAAGGCATGCCGGGTCTGTATCCTTTCTATTTGTTCGTCAGTGTCGGTAAACACACGATCCTAGCAAATACGGGCTACGCAACCCGGTACAATTTTGGATCCCCTTTCGATGAAACCCTAATCGGATTAGGGTACAGTGGAGAAGGTTCTTTACACGGCGTTGGAGAAGAGGATTCTATGGTGGATGATGGGACTAAGTTATATACGGATGGACGCCTAGTCATCACTGGGATGCAGGTGTCTTGATGTTTAGGGCAGGATCGATGGGTCTGACAAAATCTAGGGAATTCTCAGTAACGTTATGCGATTGATATACGGGTATTGAACCCTCGTCGGCCAAAAATTGTATATATATCGTTGTATACGATTTGGGTTGTTCGGATCGTTGAAATCTGCGGGTTCCATTGGCCTTTCGCAGAATTGGCTTCTTCTTTGGATTTGTGATCGTGGTGGTTTACACGTGAGAATTTTCGAATGTATTCCTCGGACGGATTCCATCTTCTTTTTCGAAGGATGCACGGTGACTCGTAGATGAAGACTTTAGATTTCACGGTTTAGTGAATGGATATTCATGGTTAAAGGGAACGTGCCTGACCCACGTTAAGTAACGGCTAATCAGGAAAGTTATCGAGAAGTTTCTATTCAGCCTACGTAAAAAGTTTCTTTCGATGGTGGGAGAACAATTTACTTGGATTAATCTGTCACTTTATGGTGTTTCTTATTAAAAGTTTTCACTGAGCTTTCGTGCTATTGTCTCCGTGCATCCCTATGGGAATTAAACTGTTTGGAGGCTTCAAATTCGAAACGACTGTTGGGTGATGCGACACTGGCGACATCTGACGGAAGTCTTCGGTACGAGAGTTTTCGTATGGATACTTCAAATAGATTTTCGAGTTGCCAAGTAGGAAGTGAAACTTTGATAGATTACTCGAAAGGTACTGGTATATTCTCGGCCTGGTATTCAATTCTATAATAATAGTAAGGGAGTATATCTAAGTGAAAAAAGAATCGACTGCGTTCAGTTAAGATTTTGATGAATACGAGGATTTGACGCGAACAAAGAATGTTGGTTTAGTGGAAGAGGCGTGTTTGTTATTTTGATGAGGTATAATGGGATCTTGGGTGTTGATGCATAGCGCGTAGCGGGGTGCCCAGTCCGGAACCCCATAGAGCACTGTGAGCCTTATGGGCACCATGGGCCTCATGGGCCTTATAGAATCTCGTAGACCCCCGTAGACAGGGTCCGCTACGCGTCCATCACGCGTCGCGGTTATGTATTTAGACATATCTCACCCAGCCTCCCAAACGTCTTATCATTCACTGTGGTGCATATTTCAACATTAATTTCTTCAATGATGATACATCGCTGGATCTACTCGCGTATCAGCATGGTGTCCCGTCATCATCATTTCTCAATGACGATTACCGCTCGTTAATGCTGCAGGAAACTCGGCCGGTAGTCGTGCGGCTGCAGGTAACTTGACTAAATAAATTACTTACGGATAGATAGAAAACTACTAGTTTCATAGGACACCAGAGGTTCGGTTTACTGCCGCTATATGTAGCTGGCGCTCGCGACGGCTTTTAGAACTGGATCAGAAATGGATCTGACGTTTATTTCTTTCCTTTGTTTCGCCTTCTAAGGCAGTCAGGAAATATACCACGGGAATAAGATGCTGGTAAGACATCTGCCAGCGGAACAAGAAACACAGATTGAATCGTGGTTGCCGAAGCCTCGAAGACGGATAGAATGCAATTGTCTTTTCTACGGAGGTTGAGCAGTTTTTCATATACACCCTGATAATAATTACCGAATTGGATTTTAGGCGAAGTGAATTTGTTTTTCCATTGTAAGGTAAATTTAGTAATTTTATTTTTTGGCTTTTACATTGTTTTCATAAAATAGTATAAATATAAATATTCAATGATTTTCTTTCGTATATTCGATATTATAAATAGCACGTTTACTTTGGCTTTCTTTCTCATCACGTTCTCGTAATTTCAGTCTCGTAATTTAGCTGACGTCGTTTTCAGACTTTGGTGACTTCACCATTAAATTAATAAACCCATCGACGTCCTCAAGTTCCTTGGAATAAAATTTCGCTGCGATCGTGGCACGTCCTGCCAATTTAGGTACCATGGAAAACTCGCATCTCGCCTCTTCGGCAACATCCACCCTGTCGGATAATTTGATTTTCAATTGTTCATCCAAACCTGGACCATCGAGAATGAACTTTCCCCTATTCAATGGGATAGGCAAAGGATTTTTAAAACTTGCTGTAGCAGTCAGCTTCTCTCCCACCACAGCATCGCCTTCAAACTACAAAAACATTCTTATCGTCAAGCGACAACCACTCAATTCACACTATAATCTCCATGATCGCAACATCAGAGTTATTACCTTAATTTTGATATCTGGCTTTCTCACACGGAAATCATCCTGAGCAAAGTATTCAAAATTCGTATCCTTGACAGTAGCAAGGCAGGCAATATTAAACGCGCACTGATCCAATAACCTTGGTCCATATTCTTCCCAGGAGACATCCACGCGAACTTCTTCCAGAACTCCTGGTCTAACCAGACGTTCAGTCTCCGTCCTTTTGACAGGATCACCCACTCTTCCGGTATATAATACAGTCTCAATTCTTAGTATGACTGTCACACGATACCCCTTCGCGTTGCTACGATTCTTCATAAGCATTACGACACTGTCGAGCATAGTTGATCATAAAAATTATGATATCTCAATAAGAAAAATTATTTAAATCATTATCTCGATAACTACACACCTAAACGGTTGACCTATAACTATATCGTCTCGAAGTTCAAAATCGAACATGATGTCATTAAATTCTTCATTGAGATAATAACGACTGAATGACGATTCACTTTGTCGAAGTGCTTTTAACATGGCAGTGCGCTCTTCTCTTGAGTCTATTTAAATAATGGTTATAATTAACAACGTTAACATACGATTACTGTATCTGTATATAAATGTTTTAATTGTATATGGACCTTCTGGATATTTGTACGTGTGCGTTATGTCTTCTCTCTCCCATTTTCCCACAGCCTTAGTACTGATAAGTTGTCCAATACTAATTGATTAAAAAAAATTAATTATAAAAATTCACAATATAATTAATATTGTCATTTTTAATTATAATCAACTTACCCATACATGTCCTTTCGGATTAATTTTAATGGCTGCGTCGGTCCGTTGTAACGCCAAAAAACTTTATCGGCGTTGACTTCGGCAAACAAAAAACCGTTGTCATAAGGCCGAAGAATTTCTCCTCTTTTCACAGCTTCCACGGAGGCTGGTCCACAGCGATACGAATCTTCACTAAGTTCCTGAGGCGTCGCATCGATAGCCTGCCAACCAGCGCATTCCTCAGTCAAATCCAAACGCTTCATCCAGACTTCATTCCAAACGTGGAAATTCCTAGGGATGAAAATTAGTAAAAAAAAAATTTGTATCACACCTTAAATTTGTCACTCACCATATGGAATCGGTATTGAGTTCCTCCATAATTTTTCCTTCCGCATCCACAAAATAATCGACGGTCAAACTATTTTGAGTGTCATGAGCACTCGAATAGTTGGTAACAACTCGACAAGGAATACCAATACTACGACAGACAGTGGTAAGGACACCAGAAAATACCCAGCACTGTCCATACTTTACAGGCTTCTTGTTCTTATAATACTGTTGAAGAATCTTCTGTGAGCCAATCCATTTGGTAGGTGGCGTACCACCGCCAAAATCGTTAGACCAATTTCCCATGACGGCGCCATTGTCGTCTGGAGAATTAACCTGAAGAGATTCAAGAAATAACGAATAACTAAATCGATCAAATTCTTTGAAAAATATTTAAAAAAAAACTTCTTACAGCCGCTGACAATATACGTGATATTATCACAGGATCGCCACGACCGTTGGTACGTGTTTTACCGACTTCGATCATTAAGTGAAGTGCACAGTCAAGAATGTCACGTTCGAATTGAGAATATTTCCAAACAGTTGGTCTCAGACGATTGTGGCTACCGCGCCAAATGAGACCAGTTTCGGCCATTACGTATTCCTGGCGCTGATCCTCGTTCTCCAGATAGACCGTATCGTCTGGAAATATATAATTTTTATAAATTTTCCAAAAAATATCACACAATAATACACATAGACGTACCTTCGTGCCAAGGATTGAAAATCATGTAAAATGGATTTTCCATGGTGTAACTCACAGCTCCATCACCTTTCCTATTGGTATCGATGTCAAGCTTCCATTTTCCAATGTAAGCACTCACAGCTGGCGTTACTCTGATCCTCATTGTGTTCTCTTCGACAGTGTCTATGACTGCTTGCCAGGAACCTTCCGAAGGATCCCCAGGATTTAAAACAGGCGTAGCCACCAAAGTCCCATGACCATACTGCGGCTTTTCAACGCCATCCAAAGTGAAAACCAACGAGACGCCATCGGTCGAGGGTTGATAATTTCTGGATAGCATAAGTTTTAAAAAAAATGCCTGCCCTCTTCGCACAACCAATTTCGCTTTGTCGCCATCACGATTCATAATCTCGTAACGGGACGTCCTGTGGTATTCGCCATTATCATTGATGCAAGGATCAACTCCAATTACGGAAAGAATCGGAGCACCAAAATCCTCCCCTAAAACAACGAAAAAAAAGAGGACAATTTTTCAATTAATAAAAAAGATTCAAATTTTGACTTTTTTCAAAATACAAACAAATATTATTAACAGGCTATCTTATACTGTCAACCGGAAATGGACTCACAGTAAAATCGAAACGGAAATGGCTTTGCCCGTCTTTCATTGAAGGAACGGTAACGATCGTAGAATCTATAATACATTTTTTTTTCAATTTTGAACCTCCACAACTACTTTACAGTTTTAATCGATCCAGAGACAAATCTCCTACTGTTGCCGATCGATCGGATCTAACTCCTTTTACGCTTTGCGCTCGGTCCACACGTGAGTGCGCTCGTGGTAAGGCACAAAGAAAAAGAAAAAAAAATAAGAATGAAAACAAGAGAGGTGCAACGTATGCAGATGCATTCTAGGAGAGAGCTCAAGGTTTACACGACACGCTAGATGAATCCTTACATGGTTTCACCTGCGTGTAATAATCATCTGGCAGGTGGGAGGAGGATTCCCGCCCACTTTGTCTTAATTGAATGATCGTTTAAGTCATCGTAATTGATTATGAGCATCCTAATGACATCTAAACACTGTTCCAGGAAGAAACAGACGTCATTAACTTATTTAAAACACAGCCGTTTGATTCGACCAAACCAACAAAAAAATGCATCAAAATTTTTTTCATTTAATTAATCACACGCAAAATTAATCACTATCATGACTACGATCACTTGATCATATCGTTATTCATTATTACTTGTACCGGCAATAGAAATGTTACGTTTTCAAGTCATTACTATGTAATTGTTATAACATCTGATATCATCAATGATTTCTCTATTCGATGACCTTATGAGAATCTAGTAACCAGGTGATTGGTAATGAATTTTAAAAAATAATTACTATATTTGGTATTGGCTAAGATACTTTTTATAGTATCGTATGTGGCAATCCACACGTGTCTTGTAATTATTTAGAAACTATCCTTGAGAGTTCTTGGGAAATATAAAAGGGTACATTGTCGTACATGACAATCATGCTAGTGTGTGAAATGAAAAATTATCACAATTTACATAGAAACTATTACAATGACGATTCGCCCTGATTTTACTCATAACTAAATTTAGCACTTGGTTAAAAAAAATATACCACCGTAAAGTCATTTAACGTGTAAATGAGAAATTTAAATATAGTCAATGATCACGTCAGATCATTCTATCCTGAAACTATCCCTAGAATATTTCATGATACCAGATGACTCTTGCGTATTGCTGTTACCCGGTATCATTCTCACGTAACTATTTTTCTGCATAATCAAAATTGACATCAGCCACCAGTACTGTCACCCATACTTAACTCATACGGTAATAAATCCTCTTATGGTAATCACTGCCGCAAGGAATCTCATGCGCCCGGACGTTCTTCTTTACCATGAGAGTAAAGTGTCCGAAAGTCGTAAATCACGTCCGAGGCTCCCTCGTATACAGACACATAAATTTCCACACGTTCCAATCAATTTTCTTGATCGATCCTTAACTTGGGATTGCTTGAGTAAATAACGTTTGTCAGAACGCCTTTCTCGTGTTTAGTATACAATTTTCATTGCGATAAACTCTGCGATCATCTCCCAGCTCAAAAACAATATACATTAAGACGCCGCGACACTGAATTACGCAATTAAATTTACATGACAATTATCGTAAAAGTTACAACCAAGATGCCATCCCGTTCGTTACTCGGCCTTGTTAAGATGCGAGAGGAAGCTGCAACTCATAAACGCATATAGAATGCACTTGAGTAACGTGCATAAAATGACTTCCTGGTGCACCTAACTGCACCTAGAAAATATAACGAAATTCCAGCTGTCTTAACCGCAATAATATTTATCCTCGTAAAGCACAAGAAAACGCAATAATGAAAAATAATATTGATCGATCGAGATAAACACGTGGCTTTTAGCATTGACTATTCTCGGATGGCTATCCAACCGATTCGGCATTTAGTATTCGATTCATCATGGTGGGAGGCGCTGCTTCCTCGAAGAAGGTAGGAGCGTCTATTTTGGGTGAGTGGATCAAGGCAATCCGCATTGTGCATTTTGAGGAAGGCGTACGTACAAGCTAATCTCCAGTTGAACTAAACACTGGAAATGCTCTGGTGACGTAATCGGCCCGATATTCGAATGACACCTAGTCGTTTTCATTTGTGTACTTTGAGGCTGGGATACCGGAAGAATAATTTTAAATGTGTCGCTACATGACTAATCGCTATCCTGAGAATTCTTGTGTACGTAGATTTTTTTGTCTGAAGAAGATGATAACAGTTGGAATACATTTGATAATACCCAAAAAAAATAAGTTTTCAGAATTCATTGACTGCAATGATTCTTCCTGTACAAGGCATTAATTCCTAGTTAAATATTTAACACGTTATATTCATCTTCGTTATGCAAATTCGATACTGCCTTCTCATAATAAATATGAATGTAACGTGCTACATATTTCAGTAGGAATTTATAGCTTGCACGTAATTTATATTTTATATGTATGCCACTACGTGGATTTTGCATGGTATTGAAATGATTTTCTCATACTCAGGTCTAAATGGTAATTGGAAAAAATCGTCAGCATCCATTTAGCGATATCGTACGATTCCTTCACGGAATATGATGCAGTTTGATCTTCCGATAATAAGTATGGCGGATATGAATAGGACGAATAAATCTGAAATTAATTGGGCAAGAGTTGGTGATTAATGTAAGGAATTTAGAGAATTAATACGGTCATCATGTTTGTGGTTATGTAAAAGTAATGGTGAATTTTATTGATTTTTCACTCTTTTTTTTAAATATTAATTTCATTTTCTTTCATTATATCTAATGTTATGGCTGTTAACCTCGTTTAGTAGTAGGGTCAAGTGCAATGGAGCTTTTATGGTGAATCTGATTGTGAATGTATATCACCTGAGTCATACTTCTATCTAGAGTGCATTGATAATGAGAGTTATGAGAATTTTAATTGACTAATCTAGATTACTCTACGCGTGATTATTGTCAAATAAAAAACATCAAAGGTGCCGAGTAGCGTTTGAAATATTTATAGAAAATAATCTAAAGTTGAGACTGCTAATTGAATTTTATCTTTATAATAATACAGTGAATACTCTTACTCAAATATTTAATTATTGATTATCATGTAATTATTGTGTTTATAATTGATTGATTATAGTTACGTACCGGACACAGAAGTTTTTGGTGGTTTTGGAAGACATTCGGGTTTAGTGCAAAGTGGCTGTAAAGATGCTCCAAGATCTTGCGGTTTGAATACGGCCCTAAATCTTGAGAAAGCTGAATAGCAATTGCCCATTTTGAATGAAAATTTTTTTTTTAATCACTATCACTGGTCTGCAGGTTTTCGACACTCTTCACTCAGCTTTGGATTACGTGAGAATGATACCAGTCATGTTTCACTCTCGAGGAATTCCTCAGTCGTGAACCACCAACCGCGAACAAATATACGACTGTTTCTGAACGATACGCTATCGGTATTATTGCACATATATCGGTGGAAGTCTTCTCAGGACTCGTCTACCTCGAATAAGAATAATAATTCGCGTGTACTGTCAGTCTAGTAGCACCAGGCTATAAGACAGGTTTGCCTCCACGCTGAAAGTAATAGCTATATAAGTCGTTTTATTAAAAATAATTACGTCACCCGCAGACAAAAAACCCGCTTTGTATAATGAGGTATACTATCATCATAGGCCGGTAAAGCATTGAACTTACTGGTAGAATAGACTAGATACGTTTGGTCGGTAGGGTAGGCATCAGCTCAACCTCAATTTGAGTTTAATGTTTAATCAAGGATCGTGTTACCGGTATCATTAGTCGGTAAAGAAACTGTACAGGTAGATAGGATTTGAGGGCACTTACCCTCTATGAGGGCATAAAGCAAACAGGAATAAGAAGAAGAAGGAAAAGAGAAGAAAAAAATTGGTTGCACATAAATATTGAAAATTCGAAACATTGAATAAAGCTTTCCGAATATTACTAAATAGTATTGGATCTTGATTTACTTTCAAAATTCATTCAAAATATTAAATTGACGCTAAATTCAAATCTCACAGAACATACGGAGTAGATAAAAATTGAATTGAAATTGTAGAATATCGAAAATAATTAATTAAATCAATAAAGTAAAATACCAACACTTATAAATCGGAAATTCGGGCCAAGCATATTTAGAAGTAATGGAAGTTGCTCAAAATTGTGTGCGCGCAAATTCGTTGCGCAGGGATGAGCAGGCGGAGCACTCGAGGTAGTGCCCGGAGTCCGAGCGCTCATTCTTCCTCGAGCCGGTCTCTTATACTGGTCTCTTGGAATCACCTCTCTTATCCATTTGCAACCTTTCTCTAATTCTAAATTTATTTCTTCTTTAATTCCTTATTTCTTTCTATTTCATTCTTCACTTTATTATTTATATCTTTCCTCATTTCTTCTCCACTTTTATAACACTATTCCTTATTTTTCTACTTCTTCACTTCTTTATTTCTATCTTCATTTCTTTCTTCTCGCTTCGCTCTGTTCCCTCTCACTTTCCATTGTGTTTATCTTACTTTTTCTATTTCCTTGGTCAGTCGAGCATATTCACTAGAGTAGTCACCCTGTTAGAGCAGCTACACGTATAGACCATGGTGTCGGGGGTTGACCTTCCGCCTCATCGGTCGGGCCCAAGTTGTGACCGCAACAGGACCTTATGGGTCTCCCGATGGGGGCTTTGAGCCCCCTTAGGGTATCTACGGCCATGGTCTATGGTATAGTGAATCTGACCAGGTGTCTAGCTCTCGCGTATTTATTATAATTTTTTCGCTTTGCTAAAAACGCTCCAACATGTCGTTGACCCTTGAGCACTCGTGTGGGTAGAGACGATCCTATGTGTCGGTGGGGAGGTCGGTGAGGTAGTCCGTTGACTCTGGGTAAAGCCCTTACTCTTTAAGCACGGATTTTAGAGGGAATTAACCAAACACACTTGGTTATTGTTTTTAAACCTTACGCGTAATTGGTATAGGCCAGCTTGACCATAGACTGTGAACAGAAGGATTCGTTCACCTTTGTTTATTTCACTTACTCGCAAATACAGCAAAAACGTCGAATTCATATTAATTGAATGATTATTTATTAAGATGTATAATACAAAATAGAAATATTTCTTAAGCAATGTAAACTTTTAGGTTTTAAATTTGGAAGAAAGTCCATTTTGTGCTTCACTGATATTATTTGGTATTAAAATATACTTGTTACTCTAGCGCGTAACTTGTCAAGAGAAAATACTATTTACATTGATTAGATGCTTAATTTTACTTAATATTTTAAAAATTACTCTTAATCTGCTCGCATTATGGTTCTCGCAAGACTGGTGTTATTTCTATAAATGTATACTTGTCCTAATATCGCTAGATCTATCAGCACCTGTAAAGTTCCACAAACTTCAAATTGTACAGGTGCTTCTCGCTGGATAAAATAACATGTTTTGAACGTGTCTCCCATTGTCCACATGGCTACCATACTTATGCTACAATATTAAAAACTTTAATGCAGTTTAAGCATGTCGCTGATCATTCAATGTATGAAAAATAATAACAAACAAAAATTATAGAACGCAGATGATACATTACAGCTTATTACATGAAGAAAATATATTTATTTGTATTGTATATATATATATATTTTTCAAAGGACATTGATTAAATTCTTACCTCATTCCATCAGTAGATTTATTGTGGACATTGCGAACAAATTGTGGCACACCCAGCATCGCTTCAGTTAAAACTGCCAGTAGTCCCACAGTTTCGACAAACATTAATACATCTACCAGTAGATACATTATAACAGCACCCAATGCCCCAAAGAGTAGCATGAAGTCTAGATACGATTGGAAGTCTGTCCATTTCCAAAAGTATTTAGTGTCCAAATCTATCCAAATTAATACCAAAACAGAAAATAATAAAGAATTCTAGATGAAAGTACGTTCAACGATGTATAAATAATAGATAAAATGTGATTAATAAAATACAACTATGATATATATTACCTGTGAACACACGTTCCCTAGATTTAATAATTTGGTTCTTGTTGCGTATATTTATACAGACTCTTATCATGAACAGCATTGCTATATTCATCAATATACTCTGCAGTAAAAGCGGTAACTCATAATGCTTCCCAAACCTAAATAAATAATAACAATAATTCGTTGTAATTTTCAAACAGATCTTAATTCTGTCTCATTGGTTACATAAGGCTCAACATGTTATTTAAAGAATAGTTTAAGATTTATGTACACACCAGAACAGGATTCGTAAAGTATTTGCAATAAGCAATGCTAAACATACGTAAAGGGAAAAACCCTCAGCATCATTCTTTCGTTTAATTTCTCTGTACTGAGGAATGTAAGGAACAACCCCACCAAAGATCATTGCTCCAGAGGCAATCCAATTAATGACTTGGTTGAAACTTAAGTCTGGATAGTTTTCTTCAAAGATATTCATGGTTGTTTTTTTATACCTCTCACGGTAGGTCAATTTCTGCTGCATGGAGTTACCTTGTGCAATTGTTTACTAGGAGTTATCACGGCGATAATCATTATTATCCTGCTGCTGATTCGCGATTATGCCAGTAATTTACGGTTTACAATTATTTCATTAGATTTTGCCGAAGATAAGTAAATACTAGCAAGAATCTTAATTTTATCATATCATAACGCGTTTCAGTTGAGAGGTTCATGAAGATCATTTATATTTAAATATGTTACTTGAGCAATTTTTAAAAGAAATCGAAGTACTGAATTGACATATACTTTGAGGCAATATCACACTTTTATTTTGTCACGTAAATATAACGAACCGTCACTTTGGAAAGAAAATGTGGTAATTAAAATTTTTGTATAAGGTTTCGTTTCTGTGTAATCCATTATTAATGGCAGAGGCCGGTACTCCGATTTTATTTGCAGCAGGTAGTACAGTTGTTTGATGTGATATTAACTTAGTTTTAACATAATATTTACATTAATTAATACTCAATAAAGAATAAGGCTGATTCATCTATTATTTCAGAGAATGGCTGCTACCAGAGCTATTTATCATTTATTAAGACAGCGACATGTTCTACTTTCTAAGTTTCCAACATCATCTTACTGTGTTTTACTAAACGATTCTTTAAAAAATAATATCTTTCAAGGAATTCGTTGTTCTAGTAATAAATCTCTTCCTACAACGACATCTAAGACGAATTCAAAAGTTGGATATGTTGGTGTATGTATATTAATTATGTACAACACTAAACAGCCTTTTTGCCGTTTCTCAAATTAAAAATTTTTTTACATTTTAGGTTGGTTCCGTTAAAGAAAATACTAAAGTAATCTGGTATTCTGTTGTAATATTAATTGGCTTGGGAGTGACTATTGTAATGGGTTATACCATTCTTAAAGAGTTGTTTTCTAATGAAAGTGCAAATGCTGTTTATAATAGAACATTGAAACGTTGTTTGGAAGACACAACCATAGAGAGTATTCTTGGAGCACCAATTACAGCCCATGCGAATAACTATCCAGGTCGTCGTGGTCGTCTCAGGTCAGATATAATTTGTATTGAATTTCAATCCATGTCTTTTATATGTAATGACTTGTTACATTTCTAGTTACAGTTACTACGATGGTGATGGCTACACAGGTATGAAAATACAATTTTATATAAAAGGCCCTAAGGAGACAGCAACTGTTCAAGCAGATTTGAAAAGTGTAAGTTAATAATTTTTTTTCCACTCCTTTATAACATGTACATTACAGTCAATAGTGCAATTGTTATATATTTCTTTTTCCCAGGGAAAGGATGGTGTTTATGAGTATATATATTTGATTGTTCAAATACAAAATTATGCCCGTAATATAATTGTTTTAGAGGATAACAGAAATGAGCTCAACACCAATGCTTATAATGATAAAATTGTACAAAATGAGACATTAAACATGTAACACAAAGTGAATTCCAAGACTGGGGCAATGTTTTATGTATAATGTAAAGATAAAAATAAAATTCCGTATGTAGCTATCATCACATCATTGGGAACCTCTTATTTACCATGAGAATAAAATATAAACCAAAATTCAAAATAACAGGATTTTAAGAAAAATTCTTTGCAAAAGTGAAGTAGAAGCATAGTATGCATGATTAACAACCATGTTCTGCCAGTTTCATTTCCACAGAAATATCAAGCCCTTGATGGCTCATACGAAATTTCTTATGGCCCTTTAATACATCCAATACCATGGTCTTGGCCTATACCAGAATACCAGGTCAAGCATGAGTTCTCCAAATAGAGATTTCCAAAAAAGTTACCTATGTGAAGTCGGCCAATTACCTTCACACAGGTCCAAAAACCGTAGCTAACCGTACTCTGTGGTATTGGCAACACTGATACATCACTTTATTAATTTCCTCTAGTTTCTGCTGGAACGTAAACAACAAAATCAAGAATTCAAACAATTTGAAAGAAAAGAATATTCGTATAAGGTGTTAAATGAAGACTGCACCACATCAAAGATTGGTCATGGCTGGTGATCGGGATGTGTAAGTTTCGACTAATTATTCATACAATTATTCAAGCAATTTTCTAAGGAATTATTGTTTATAGGTTAAAAGAGTTACTGCGACGTCGTTTGGTCGAGTGTGGTTGGCGTGATCAAGTAAAGATAATCTGCAAGGAATTGATTAAGGAAAATGGACAGGATATTACATACGATACTTTATTGTCAATGGTCACAAGCAGAGCAAGAAGTCTTGTACCAGATTCTGTAAAGAAGGAACTTTTGCAGAAGATAAAAAATCAATTGATGTCACAAGAAGAGAGTTTGAAGATGTGACGAATTAGTATTAATGTGTACAAAAATTACTTTTTTATAAATTTCTATATTCGTGATATTAGTATTAAGTCCAACTTATTATAAACGGAAGGTAACAAACCAGTAGAATCTCCATGAAGAGGTGACTTAAGCATTAAAAGTAATAAACAGTAACCTTCAACTGATTTTTTAACATAACATTTCATAATACTGATCCTCAACTATTATTTTTTGTTTGGTTTTCACAGAGAGTAGATAATACGATTGATACTTGTATGCCAATAAATGAAAATTATTATTGCTATTATTTTTATTACTCACCTGAATACAACGAGGCATTTTGTACTTATTGGTTAATTAATATTATACAAGTAGTACAATATGTGTTCACATAATACAATTTATGAACAAGAAATATTTTAGTTATACGCTTTTCTAATAATTTCTAAAAGTATTAAAGTATACATATTTATCTTCTATGAAATATGAATGTTTTTTTAAAATAACAAATGTTTACATATTCAGACGAAATATTCAATACGTCCCGCCACATTTTTTTTAAGTGCGGACATTTCCTTGCCTTCTATACACTCTAGCGTTGATATTCGTTACTACTCTATACGACAGGCATTCTCATCTTACTTACGTTATTCTACAACAAAGTTATTGTCCGCGGCGTAGCATCTGCTTTCGACAGTATAGACGGTTTTACGGATAATAAAGTAATAGTTATTTCAGAAAGTAGCTAATTAATAGTTAAAACATGTTGATCAAGGTGAAGGTAAGCCTAAATATCATTTTGATACATTTCTCAGATATAAATATTAATGACTTCTAACCATCTCACGCTTTTTGCAGACTCTCACTGGAAAAGAGGTAGGTGTCCAAAAAGCAATCTAAGGGTATGAAGGACCGGTACCGGTATTTGAGTAAACGGTGTAATTACCAGTTTCATTAGGATAGTTTTAAACAAACATATCAGCATATAACTTACCTTGGACTCTTCCAGATTGAAATAGACATTGAACCGACAGATAAGGTTGAGAGGATCAAGGAGCGCGTTGAGGAAAAAGAAGGTATTCCTCCACAGCAACAGAGATTAATATTTTCTGGTAAACAAATGTACGTCTCATCATTACTGAGCAATCTGGGAAAACTAGGGAATATTCTGTGACATATACTAACTACATGAATTTCAGGAACGATGAGAAAACAGCACAAGATTACAAAGTACAAGGTGGTTCCGTCTTACATCTTGTGCTTGCGCTAAGAGGAGGTCTGTAGCCTAAATCCATGATGGTCAATTGATTCTTCTCCACCAAAACGTCACGTGCAACGCGGGCAGGTCCCAGACCACAACATCCATTTGTATTCAAGCATTATTTAATAAAATAATTTAGTTGTAATTTGGACTCTGGGACTTTTCGGTTCGATGATAGCGGCTATTGTGCGTGGCTCGGCTCCATTTCGTTTTGAAGAATCTTCTGCAGATACTACAGTAGGCCGCAGCGTTCATCGCTGGCTCGTGCTTGCATGCAACGTGTCGCAACAGGGCATGCTGCGTCGTGAAAGTGACATCGCACTTTGAACAACGTAGCAACGGCGAATGGATGCTGCGCTGCACTCGAAAATCTCCGATTTCTATAAAATCGACCGGAATCTTTAAAATCTCTCATTCGTCTGGGCCGCGCACCTTTATCATGATACGAGGGGGTAGAGTTAATATAAGCATTTTCCGTTTATTTAAAAGAACCAAATTGTGAACCGTGTCGAAGAACCGGGCGGTTTAACGCGAATATTTTTTCTACTGTTTCTTTACACATCAAATACTCTTTATTTTCACAGCAATGCACTTAGTAACATTTCATTCGTTTTTGTGCGGGACCTACAAGGTGCTTTCTGATACATGGACGGACTAACTGTAAATGAGATCCTCTGGGGTTATTTAACCCCTTCGCCAACCTATATATTTTAATTTTCTTTGTTTCTTTGCATTCTTTCAAAAGATCATGGAAAGTTTATCTACCAACATCCTAATATACTCACTAGCAAGCAAATTTTTTACCGTGATTACGTACGACGCACGACTTATCCGTACAAGCGTACAACGTGTATCTCGCAATATACTTATTATCAAAACGCCTCTAAAGTTTATCACACAAATTTCCAAGAACAAGGTAAAGTAAATGACTAGATTAACAACACTTCATCCGACATTGTAAACTACGACAAGTAAATAAAATCCGTTCGCAAACTTCGTTATTCTTCTACATTCTTCGTAATCCGATCAAGCGAATAAATATTTTGCAAAATGGCGAAGGGGTACGTTGAAGAAAAGAGACAGAGAAAAGCAGAAGAGGAAAGAAAAGAAACATAGAAAATAGAGGGATTGCGTAGGAAATAATAAAAGGTCTCGTGTAGAGACCGGGGTAAAAGCCTCTTGATAGCGAAGCAATAAGACTACACCTATTACGTCATGTGTATCACTAGTAAGTTAATGCCGTCGCTTCAGCAATATAATAATAATAATAGCAGTCCCTAAATGCTAAGTGGACTAAAATTCGCGTTCACAGAAGTCGAGTTAGGAGTCGAGTTCCTGTTTAGGGCCGCGATGTCTGCGGATGCTCTTTTGCCATTGCATGTTATGTTTCAAGCGCATATGACGACGCAGGTCGGTTCTACGACTGAGAGTGGTGTGACAGAGGATGCAGGTCGTCTGGTTGCGATGCACTTCGAGGTGCTGGGTCAGCGAAGCAAGGTGCTTGTATACACTTCCACAGAGACTGCACGAAAAACGCCCTGGCCCCTGCACCACCACCTGACCAGTTGTATCGCCAACATGCTTCCGTTTTCGTCCCACCCCCCCTGCAACACATAACATTTTCGTGACCCCAGTCCTCTGGACAGTTCACGGGTCGACCCTTTAACTGTTCAACATTTAATAAACTCAAATTAGAATATAAAGGGCGTACCATGCCAAACGGTATTCCTTAAACATACATATTTTTTTCTTTCGGTTAACTTTAATTTTCATATACATGGTACAGTCGGTATATGAATGTTTTTTTTCAAGGAAATTATCTTCAGCAAATGAGGGTTTCACAGTTCAAGGGTTCGCCGTCTACGTTTCAGCATATACTATGCTATTTCTACTGTAGCTATTTTACTGTAGCAGTCTTGAGCGTGATCTAATGTAACGACTACCCACTAAAAATTTCGCACATTGATGTACATAAAGGAGTAGTGGTCGATGACGTAACAGAAATAAACAATCGGCAGCAGATTCTTTTTCTTCTTGTCTTTGCTCAGCCACTGCCATACAGAAAAGCATGACCAGCCAGGTATAAACGCAACGACACTTAACTTTAGGGAAGGTTCATTCTACATTCACTGCATGTGCTCGTAGTCTTTTTTTTTTGACAGTTGATGAAACTTTTATTCACACATATCTTTTCGCTTACATTGGTTGGTTTTTTTTTAATTCGCATTGTTTACGACTTGGCTTCGTATTTTGTTTTATTTTCTTTTCTCTTTCTATCCCGCTTACGATTTCTCTCTCCTCTCCCTCCACCCCCCCCCCCCCTCATCCCGCGTTTCTGGTATATATCTTTTACTTTCCTCTCATTACATACGTAAAGATCTTTTTTCTTTTCTTAATTTTCTTTTCACTTCGTTACCCTTGTCTGTATAAGTCGAAACATGAATTTTTACGTAATGACACATTATACGAATGAGTTTTCAGTTTTTATCATCTCCTTCTTCAACTTCAATCATAAATAATAAACTAGAAGTAATTACACGAATATCTCCCGTACCAGCCACCCCTCCTACCCTCTCTGCATCCGTCCCTATTATATCGACTAAATTCATTTCTTCTCACACTCTTTTTTAATCAACCCCCCTCCTCCCCCATTATCCCTACTATCTCTCTTTCTCACGTGGCGATCTTGTACTTATAATTGTATCGTCGCTCTCGAGGAATGTGCACGCTTGGTTCCGCCCAAATATGTTTACCCTTGCCAGATAATAATTGTTCGCTTAATAAGATTTATGTATACATATATAAATATAGTCATAGACATAAACTTGTGTGTATATATATATATGTATATTATATATATATATAGGTTTTTTATGTATACACATAGAGATTCTACCTAGGGTAACTTAATTAGAAAACAAAAAATATATATACATACTTTTATGTATAATAAAACAAAAGCAGTCTGGAGGACCGAAAAAAAACTAAAATGCGGAATAACTACGCGTGTAAATTTTTGTTTAATTCCAAGGCGCCTCTCCATATACTGTTATTTTGCCTGCTACGCGAGTAACGTAAACGCGTATTCTTTTTACATCCATCGAGATGATCCACTTATAATAAAAATAAACTATCTTTGGCAACTTGTCGTCGATGCCATCCAAACGAAAGAAAATAATAATTATTTGTAGGTTATTGCAATGGAAGTCGGATGCTAACGGCAAGACGAGGCTAAGGCGTACTTCCGATAGGATACAGCTTCGAAGAAACTGTGTAAGCTGGACGAGGCTAAAATAAAATGAAGAGTACAGTGGAGCAAGCTAAGAGCTTAACAGAAGGGAAGAGGAAAAAAATAAGTGAAAATTAAAGACAGCAACAAAGTAAAGACGTTAGAAAAGAGAATCAACGAAAGATTTGACTAAAAGCCTCCAGCAAGGGACGCGGAAGGAGGTTATAAATAAAAAAAAAATCTAAAATCTATAATTCGCGTCATACATCGTTCACGAATCTTTGGCAGTTCTTCGAGACTAGAAAGCAGCACATTCCTTCGCAGGGCAATTAAGTACGAACGGAATTGACTAGATAAAATAATTAGCATCACTGCGCAGCGAGCGAGCGTGAATATCCGTACCGAGCATATACATTTGAATATAGGTAAAATATATATCAATACGGATAGCCGCGCATGCGCGTTATATCTTTGGTTACAAAATGGTGTCATATCGCGCGCCATATTTTCCTCGGATCTATCGAGATCGATAAATCGTTACCTCTCGTATATCTATGCATGCATGTTTTATATTTCTTTTTCCTTTCTTCTTCTTCTTTTTTTTTAAATATTTAACGTGTCCTCGGTGTATGTATAATTTATGTATGTATATGTACACGTAGGCTGTATGCATATAGAAATGACTAGGTTGAGAGATTTAAGAAAGAAAACGGCCACGTAACGCTTCTACACAGGTCGTGATATCCTCGTTACGGTTATCATCGTCATCATCGTCATCATCATTGTCATCGTCGTCTCGACAAGGCCTTGCACTAAGGAATTGGACTAGAGGTGATTCTCTCGACGCTGCTCTCACGGATCCGAATGGTCGTATAGGTCGGTCCTGATTCAAGACTCGAAGATCCTGTACTGTGGGCCGCGACGATCGACGAACTGGCAGGCAATGGCGTCGACGTTCTAATGCCGTCGGACAATGGCGTCCCAAAGCCAAGCCAGCCATGTCGATTCTTTAAGTGACGCTTCATGTGCGTCGTGCGACTCAGCACTTTGTGGCACACGGGACACTGGGTCGTTCCTTTATGCATATTCATATGTTTATACATAGAGTCCCGATTCCAAAATGATTTACCGCAGAGTTTGCAAGAATGCGACGGTTGCTCGATGACCACCGTGCGTGAATCTAGATCAAATAAAGATTCGTTGCTACATATTTTTTTACCTACTGTAGAAAAATTTGCAATTTTGTTTTTCTCTCTTTTTCAATATACTCATCAACCCTCTACTACGTGTCACAATAAAATATATCGCACAGTGTCTCCCTCGATTGAGAAACTGAGAAGCGACAATTACTCTGACGTTACTTGCTAAGTTCATTTTTACAACGATTTTAGAAAATTTCGTTCTCTTTCGTTTCTTTAAAATACTTTTTCATCTTTTTTTTTCGTTGTCCCGTACATCCATCAACGATACAATAACGGGGGGGAAGTCCATTTGTCTCTTACAAGGAGTGTTATTACGTATACATATATATATATATAAATTTTTTTTGTAATATTAACAAAAACAAAAAAGGAAACGGACTTTTCTTTTATCACTCGCTAGAACAGAAATAAAACTTAACACACAGAAAACGAACTCGGTGCACACTCGGAGCGATCATGCTTTGCCGAGCAGGTCGCTCGGTGATCTACACGTACGGCACAGAAGATACGGTGATTTTCATGCACAACGCTTTGTATTGTCATCATTATTATTATATTATTATTATTAATTTTGCTATTTACTATTGTCCTTGCGGTCGGGTGATTCATTCGATCTCTAAATAATAATTTAGGCACACCGATGCATCAGCGTCTCACACAAAATCATTACCTACCCTGACATTTAGTTTTTACTGCATTTTTTTTCGTTTCATTTTTTTTTCTGAATTCGTCTTTACTCTGCCTGTTGTGGTTTTCACTTTTTGTTGGTTGCCTTTCTGAATTTTTGAAACATATACCTACTGCTCGCCATCATCACTCTAGTGCAGTGTACCGACAATCAATTTGCATTTCCCTTAAGAACCGAAAGGAACCGGATATGCCCCATTTATACTTTCACACATCCGTGTATATATATATATATATATATATATATATATATATATATATGGAGAAAAACCTTCATAGATTATGCGGAAATTACGACAACGCTGTGAACGTCTCGAGTCGAATCTCTCGATTGAAAAGGAACATGTCATTTTTATTCACGATTACAATAATGTGGTACAGTGATTCTTGATTTTTTTACTTTCTACATCCGCGCTTAGCTTATAACCTTAATACGTATTAAGTCTATCGGGTGCCAAACCCATTGCACGTGAAGGAGCCGATCGTCGGATCGATCCCTGCGATGCGATCGATATCACTCGGGTTATCGAATCGATCGAAAAAAAAGAATCATAAGAGCGCCGTCGTCTTCGCAAACGCGCGAATTCCAAATTGCTGCGAAGATCATTTACACACCCCCATAACCCCAACCCATCCCCCTCCAGAAATACAAAAATCTGTACATTCGATGAAAAACAACAAAAATATGGCGGCTTCCGTCAGTGAGCACAGAAAGTTACGCGTCTTTTTAAGCATCTTACATTCGTTTCGTCCTCTTCCCTTCTGTTTCCATTATCGGAAGAATCACGGATCCTCAAGAAATGAGATACGTCGACGTCTGCAATCCTATTGTTTTTTCTTGCCGATATAAATTCGTCGCCGGCCCCATCGTCGCAGTTACGATTGGACGAACGAAAAAAAAAAGTGTTCGCGAAGTGTCACAAGGAGAGAAATGAAGTGTAGGTTTTTTTTTCGTTTTTAGGATGAAGGGAAATGAAAAAAAAAGAACGATCAACACAGTTAACCGTGTGTGGGTAACAGAGGGTCCAAGAGAAAGAGAGAGAGAGAGAGAGAGAGAGAAAGAGAGAGAGAGACAGAGACAGAGAAAGAATGTACGTGTAGCGTAATGACAGTGAACATGACGATTAGGACAAAATGGAGGATTGTCGTTTGGATAGGAACGGACCAAATGTGTGTGTTCTTTTTTCGTTTCACACGTCGTTTTGAGCACGTAGGCCGCGGGGCTTACTTGATCCCGTGTACATTTACCATGTGGCACCGCATGGTATACTTGCGCGTGAAGACAGCTTGACAAATCGGACAGATCGTGTCGCCCCTGTGTATACTTCGATGATGGGCTAGGGAGTCGCCGCGATTGTAGGTCTTTCCGCAAACATCGCAAATCCACCGACCGCTCTCATCGTGGAGGGGCCGGTACCTTCGCCTGGCATCGTAACCAAAGCTGCTATGAAGTTGACTCCCATGAGTAGGCGATTCGTACATTGGCTCTGCGCACACAATCCAGAGTGTTTTTGTCCCATAGAGATTGAGGGATAATATGGTCCTGCGAGAGAGATAGATAGACAGAGGAAAGGGGGGGGGGGAGAAAGGGGAGGAAAGAATGAGGCGGAGATAGAGGTGAGTGAGAAAGAAGGGAAAAAAATCCTCTCCGTTATCCTAGTATCACCTCAGTTCATTCTGCGGACTTGCGTTGCATTGAAAAAAAAAAACTTTTTCTTTTACCAATATTCGCTCTTATTCTTTTTCACGAGCATTCACTTTTTTTTATTTTTATTTAAAAAAAAGATTATTATAACGGGCGGAGCAGTGGCGTGGACAATGCGTGGGTATGCAAGGGGGTAAACACAGTGTGACTCTTGTACTTGTACCATTTGCGAGTAATATTATTCCCATAAAGCGTGAACCAGCTAAGCCTCCAACCATATAAAACCAAGATAGGTATAGGTAAAGAGAGCGACCGTGGGAGTATTTTTGTATTTTATTTAGTAACTTCGTCATCTTCTTTCTTGGCTCTTACTCTCTCGTTAATCGAAGTATTATGCTTACTTTCATTTGGGACGACGAGCACGTCGAGCTCGTTCGACAATAATTGTTTGTCATTGTGTAAGGTACTGTTTTTGTTTTTCTTTTTAATTTCATTCGCCCCCCCCCCCCTTGTCATTTTTACAGCATTCTCGTTCAACGCGAATTACGTTCTATCATTTACCGCTTTCCCGTATATCACTCACAATCTCACCCTTAGCACAGATTTTTATTCGGCTCTGCATTTTTCTTTTTGTCTTTGTTTTTCACACGCACACACACGCTCTCTCCGAAATACTCACTTAACATTCCCGCCTTAAAAAAGAAAAAAAAAACAACGCACTGATTCGATTGCACGATCCAAGCAACCGCCGTCTATAAACGGCAGCGTAATCTAATGTCCCATTCATACGGAAAATTTTTGTTTTCTCGCGAGTTCGTTATTTTAAAAAATACCAACGTAGAGGGCTAACGACCGTAGGATTAATATGATGAAAATAGGCGTCTAAATTCGTAGTTCTAGACAGACGACTGTCGTAAGGACGCTGTCGCGTTAATTACGTTCTCATAGTTGCACAAAGCTTAATTAATTATTACAAACGCCGTAGCACGCTAGTTAATCGGGACGACGTTATCATCCTGTCGGACAAGAGTATTGCTTGTTAGGATTTAAAAAAAAAAGTACTCGACCGACTCCTGCGACGAGGTTAAATATTTTTTATTACGTGGCTATAATATTTATATGGAATAATCGTTCGGTTCGCAGCAGAGACAGTGAGAGGGAAATTGCGATAAAGTGCATATGCACAGTGATTTTCTGATCAAGGTACTGGGCCTTAATGCGCATGGAAATGATTCAAGGAATTTTGCTGATTAAAAAAATGTTTTCTCTTAAACCTCTACCAAATACAGTGGGACTTCGATAACTCGAACTTACGTAAGTCAAAAACCTCCGTAAGACTATCGATATTCGAATTTCCTAATGCCTCGTTTCTATAAACAATTGAAAGCCCCGATAGATCGATAGATCGAAACTACGATAACTCGAAGCATATATCGTTTTTCACTTGAGATTCGAGTTATCGAATTTCCACTGTATCTACAAAATACTCGTATCTCCCTTGCTTCGTTCTACGCGCGATATGCATTTTATTTACATCGTCTTAACGATAACTTCACTTTCGTCGTAACCGAAGTATCCATTCGTTTTACTGGGATTAGGAAAGTTAGTGGTGTGGGGGCGGGGGGCGGGGGGTCAATAAATTCTATCCCTTATTCCTTCGCTCTGGCATATGGCACTGCGGGTTACGCGATTTTCCCGCGTAAAAAAAAATTATTTCGTATTCGACTATGGAAAAAAAAGTAACCCCCTCCCCTGTCATAAAAATTGCTCGCCTACACTATCACCTACCGTAGTCACATTTCCCGTCAATATAATTTCAGCGTCTCCCGTCGCCGCTATAACAATCGTCTGCACCACTATTATATCCTTGTACATGGATAACGTGCGTGCGCAAGGATACGTTACATTAAAAAATCCGAGTGCGCATTTAAGTATTAAAAAAAAAAAAACAAGAAGAATACAGCTCGAGCGCGGGAAAAAAGATTTACTTTCGAAAATTCAGCTTGGCGTCCACGCTAAACGTGCACTTATGGATGCGTAGCAAGTGCGCTTTCATGTCGTAACTTCGACTGAAGATGCGATGACAAATGGGGCACTTAGTCTGGCCCGTGTGCAAGTCCTTATGCAGGGTCAAGGACATTGGATGCTTGAAACCCTTCCAACAAATTCTACAGCGAAATAACAACTCAGTATCCGAGGAATGAGCGAAATCATCGTCTATCGAGGAGCCCAAGTCCGCGCTCGGACCGCCCTCAGGATCGGCCGCTGGTTCTACAAATAAACAACAAACATCACCTCGATAAGTGTGAGAAAAAATAGTGACGAAACGCGACGGCAGTTGCGGCGGCGGCGGGGCGGCGATATATGTATGTGTATATATATATTTTTTAATATTAAAAAAAGGTGGATGGCATCAAAAGCGTATAAGCTTGGGAATGGAAGCCTGATCAGACAAAAGACATAATACAACACCATTAAGTCCAAAGCGCTAATCCCGATTTCCAACCAACAACACGACGTTACCCCCCTCCCCCCACCCCGTAAGGATATCGATTGGCGTCGGCGTAGCTGTCACTGTCACGCTACAGATAACGATATCTCACGATTACGATGGACGATAAGCAATTATAATTTTATCATTGATTGAGCATCGATAACCTTCCTACAGCACACATACTATATATTGTACAGAGTGAGGGAGAGGCATTAGCTATTTTTTTATCTTTTCTTTTAATTTTCAATTTTCTTTCTCACTCTTAAAGGACTATTCGATCAAACGAGACCTGCGTCGACGAGGAGTACCACATACTATGTGAGTATATGTGTCTTTGTATATATATAAACGCTGAATTTATTTATAATTATAATTAATAATCTAACGAACGTTAAAGCTCTCGTTGTAACCGAGTATCATCGTCTAGGTCAGTAAAACAATAATACTACTAATATCGTAATTCATATTTCCTACGGGACCAACTACCTTCGTTATATCATTATCACATCGGGAGACGACCGAACGATTTGAATATGTCAGCGAATGAACTGTCAATGCCGCGTGGGGCTCAAAGTCGGATGAGAGAATAATAATTATATAATGAAGTTATGTATAACAGCGCGTAACCTTTTACTCTTACGGAATAATCAGTCTGTGTTGGCGAGAGTTTTCCTCGTTACGATATAATTATTTATTTCTATATATACTGGTATTATGATTATACTGGAAGATGGGAGTTATTATTTTTCTTTCATAGTTTTCCATTTTTTCAAATAAAATTATCAAACGCAAACACACCTTATTCTGTCAGGCTGGCTGCCAGTACAGCGCGCAAAATCCTCGCAAATAAGTTTTCGAGCGTCAGTGATAATCGACGTTTACCTGAAGACATGGGTTCGTGTACCGCAGCGCGCAATAAACGGCCTGAAGCAGATTAATAGCGAAAGAACGAGTCACGCGATACAAATAATATTAAAAAAAAATTAATTACTCCCCTATATCAATGAAGGACGCTCGTCGCCGGTAGGATAAGAAGAGTATGGCGAGTCGAGGCACGGCTCGTTAAGGTAGTGCCGATGATGATTAATTATTTATGATTATTTTTTTTCCTTTTTTTCTGGGGAGGGTCGCACGATCCTGAACATATGTATAATATATATGCATGTATATATATATATATATATAAAAGAGTATGTATAAGGTATTGTACGTATAAAAGTTTTGCTGCTCTCTTATTTTAATTGATTAAGTCGATCAGCGGGCTCTTTTCTTGTGGGTATTGAGTCGACGCTTTACTCGGTGGAGGAGGTGGAACAGGAATGCTGTGTACGAGAGAGAAAACAAGAAAAATCTAGTACAGGGAGTGTGATACAAAAAAAAAATGATTCGTGACGGTCAATGAAATGAAGATAAAAATTGGAATGTGATTTACAGATATTTTCCAAGGGGTTGGTCTCAGGTTGGTGTTAGGGAGGCGGGATGTGCGGAATGGCGCGCATTTCGTGAAACTCCGCGAAACACGGCCATCGGCAGAGGCAGGCATTGCAGAGCCAACATTTGAAGCGCGTCTGCCTGAGCTTTCCACGTGAAGTGAGCACGCCGAGCCGCTTGCAGTGTACACATACTTTCCCGTGACCGTTTGCTTTGCTGAGGCTATGCGGCTGACCAGATACGTACGTAATCCCTCCTGGAGAAAATTGGCCAAATCGTCGGTTAGTGATAATCTCTTAGAAGTTCTTATGTGCACATGCAGGCAACCATTAGTAACTGTGTTGTGTTGTTTTTTTTAATATATAGATATACATATGTTTTTGTAAATTTTTTTTTTTTTTTTAATAAAAAAAGAAAACTTTTACTTGCTTGCTGTTTTTTTTTTGTCATTCTGTTCAATCCTCGAAACACAGACATTTATTGACAGAGATACGTATATTTATTTTTGTACTTTATATTTTATTTTTATTTTTTTGTGTATCCAATTCCCAGCACCAACCCGTAGCCGTAAGCCAGTCTAGTGTCAGCGATCCAATACCCACAATGTAGCATTGCCAGGTGCTAGTTTCAATGTGCTCCCCTATACACACAGGTACACTCTTCCGTAATCTCTCTCTCACTGTGCCCTTCCGACCCTTCTGGCAACCAGACATCTAAATTTTAATAGGTATAAATTAATTTTGTTTCATTTAAATTTAGAATTTTTTTCTCTCCTTATCTCCCTTGATCCTTTTTATTTTTCCGTAAAGGATGCTGCTCTCGCTATTTCTCTCGGCCTGCTACTCGGTCACTCGGCAGAACCGATACTCGAGCTCGCTTCCGTCGCGAAGGGAAATCTGTTTTTTCGTTAATTTTCATTATTACAACCCTCGGTGGGATCTCGCTGTTACGCGCGATACGTTTGGAAGAACTGCTAATATTTTATTCGAACGATCGATCAAGCAAGAAAATCTAAGAGGTTCTTTTTATATTAAGTTACGTAATTTTTGTCTCCGACGATTATTTCCCTCTGCACTCTTGCGTTTTGTTCTTGTAATCGGTTCTCGTGTCTTTAATTTTTTTTTTTTTCTTATTGCACACGGCTCGCCGGTTCACAATTTGGTTTTGATTCCGCAACGTCGACCACATTTATGTATATGCACGTTTCTCTACCGGATATGCCTCGGTCTCCATATTGGATGTGTCTCCTCTCTCTCTCTCTCTCTCTCTCTCTCTCTTTTTAAATATTCTTCGACTTTTTTGGTTCTTATGAATTACTTACCTAGGAACATTTTATATCAATGATACCCGATTACAGTCGAAAGAAAGAACCTCGTGATAGCATGATGAGAGAAAAAGTTGGTTGGAAAGTACACCAGAGATCGCTTAAACATGCCACTGTCACCATCACCACCACCACTACAGAGTCTTTGCATTATTAGTTTGTATATGTATGTAATGATATAGAAAAATGAAATCTCGGTACTTTCGTGGTAATATATAAATATATATATATATTTTTCATTATCAAAGTCCCATACGATTTTGTTCCCTTGATTTTATTTTAATTTTCGATACTCTTTCGTCGAGAGTCTCTGCGACCGTAGAAATTCTTTGTTCACAACAAAAAAATCCAAATAAAGTTCCACGCCCGGTGCGATAGTCGGTAGACGTGAAACTTTCAGAAATGAATAACCGAGCAAAACATACGACGTAGTTTCCCTCGTTTGTCTCATCTGCACAAAAGGTAACACGAGTTTCCATTTTTCTGTTCGTTGTCGTAAAATCATGTTCGTTTTTCAATAGGTTCGCTCGCTCTCTTGCTCTCCTTAAATAAAAGACTTGTACCTCCCAAGAGAATGTTTTTGAAAGATAAGAAAAATAATAATAACAATTATGAAAATTAAAAGAAGTATTCCCTCCCGCATAAACGAGAGGATGTGTTGATCGATTCTCTCGTTAAAATTTTCAGGAGCCTCCTGAGGCAGTGCTCTGTTAGTGCGTACGAGTAGTAGAACATAATGGGTGGCTCCGTCCAAGTTATTAAAGGAACATTGCTGATTGTCGGCACACATACAGCACTTGGCAATGCTTACTAATTATCTACAGCTCAACCTACACCCGAGTGCCTGTACCACACGATTACATTCAGAAATCCATGCACGCTTTACACTAAAAAGGCATCTTAGGACAGTTGACAGAGTCCAATGATATTGTTGATGGATGAATAAAAGTAGGGAAAGTTATGGATCCTGGTGAGAAAAGGGCGGAGGGGGTATAAGGTTTGAAAGAAATTTTTTTTCTTTCTTGCTTTCAGGGAGTGAAAATCGCCTCGTTGCGTTCACCATTTTTTTTTCCCCCTTTCATATTCGTCGTTTCTATGTACACGCAATTTGCGAAGCTGACCGTGATAATAAATGTGATAAGAGAGCGACGGACGACACTTCTGGTAACGAAAGCAAAAACAACTGTTCGGTTATAGATGAGGATCTTAGGAGGAAAGAAAAATAGAGATAGAGAGAGAGAGAGAGAGAGACAGAAAAGGTGAGAAGGAGATGAGAAATGAAGATTATGGAATAAAAAAAATAAATAGAAGATTCGAGAAAAGCGAAAATAAATGATCGGTCAGATTCGCAAAGTGACAGAGAGTTACACAAGGGATGTTTCCTGGAGTTGAAAACCTGTGTGTTCTTGAGTCAGCGATATATGTAATAGCTTCTCATTTGCAGTTAATAAGTTATAATAATTATTGTGCTTATTAACTTACACCGATATAAGCCAAGGCATAATGCTGACTCCGCCTTAACCCAAGAAGTCTTGTACAACTTTTTTATGAAATGCGTGTATAAGTAATGCAAAAGCTGCAAAGGCTACTAAGCCGTTATTGTAGATACGACTTTTGATTAATTGGTAATATCATTGCTAACTACCCCCTCGGAGTTAATTAAGTCAATAACGAGGAATCATTAGCGTTCCTTACTATTGACGCATCATTTTTAAGTACAGATCTTTTGTACCCCCGATGCACAAGGTTTCTAAAGAATCTTTAGGTTCTCTAATTTTTCTCTACTTTTTTTCTTGTCAACGATAGTTTAAGTAATAAATTTTTTTTTAATACAAGGCATCGACGGATACAAAATTTTGAGTGCCGTCGAGCCATACTCCCTTTACTTCTGTCTTCAATATTTTTTTTCCTCAATGACGCGATCAAATGTTATTTGATAAAGGGATTGGATAATATTCTTGTCGATATTATAAAAATAGTAAACACAACGTAACGATTCATTGTAATGTGTGAAAAAAAAAAGAAAAAGTTTCCAGGAGGTTTTCGGGTTTTTCAAATTTCTTAGGATACGGCATCGACAACAATCAACAACCTGAACTACGGTGTTTAAAATTATATCAGCTGGTTTGTACACTCACCCTGTATAGCGTCCTGCGTTAGTCTCTCGCCTGACGTACTCGGTTTTGACAGTAGGTGACCTTCAAAGAACATGATGATTATAAAGCATATTCTTGGTGTGTATTGGATTTTTGAAACACTGCAACGAGAAAAAAAGTATCTTAGTACAAGAGAGCTTACCTATGTCCTGATGTTTGACATCATGAGGGGTGTCCGAGGCTGACTGATTAGCTGAGTAGAATGTCTGACTAATGTCAGGTTTTTGTTCGTGGTCTGGTGTGTTAGATGGTGTCTCGTCAACTCCAATTCGATTGGCAGAGCTTTCCCCAGTGCTTTGTTCCTCGTAACTGCAACTGCTGCCGTCCTGTTCAAGGTATTCAGGCATCTCAAGTTTGAGATTAGGCATTAGTGGGATGATTTCAACCGGGTCGGAGCCCGGTATGTTTTGACCGTCCGTTTTACTGTCACTTTCCTTCGAGGATGAATTCGTCGTGTTTTTCTCTGAATGGCCACTTGAACTCTCCCGACATTTTCGCCTCTTGTTTGGCGGAGTATCCGGCTGCAATTCGACGGAATGAAATTGTGTGGGAGACACGGGAGACTTTGTGCTCTGATTTCCTGACAATTTCGATGACGTATTCTGCAGCTGCACCTCAGGCTCATTGGGAATATCATCCTCCTGAAAAAAAAGCATTTATTCTCATTCGATTAACTACATATAGTTTACAGGATATTATTTAAATTCATTCTTTTAATTGTGCTAATAGCTTGGATACAAGTTACATACCTCGACAAGACTATCGCTGTCTTTGCCAGTTCCATCTGTTAATCCTTGAACCGCTAAAAGTTCTGCTGTCGTCAAAAAGCTGGCAAGCTGTTCCTGTACTACATTAACCTCGCCTTGATACATAAAGTCGACCAGCGCAGCTAGGTCGTCAAATTTAACATTTCGGAATATGATGACTGGATGCTGGCAAGGATTTTCCTAAATGAGATTACGTTGTATATATTATAATCTGCTAAACATTCTTTAGCAACTATATGGAAAGACTAAGGAAATACCTTGAACAGATCCCTAAAATATGTGCTACAAGCAGATAAGAGCATCTTGTGTGCTCTAATTCTCTTTCCCTCACAGCTGAGGGTTACATCAACGAGATCCTCGTCTGTGCGCAAAGTGTCAAAAGCACATGTTATGTGTTTCAAATAATTGTTCCACCTTAGAGAAAACTGTTGACTCGAACCCATACTGCCCTTCTGAAAATGCACACGAAGCAGTCTTGTAAAGCGTAACATCATGTTGATATAAAAAGATAGTGAGAGATTGCACAGTATACTTAATTTCAATCATAACAGTGATATTGCAACAGATTTTTAAGATTATCTAAATTTACTCAAATGCAAAAAAATTCATATCCTTATGAAACATATTTACTTACAGTCAATTAATTATCAAATAAAAATGACAAAAAAGAAATAAGGGATATCTATAATCTTAAAACGTTCTCGTCACTTCTTAGAAATAAAGATCTAATCCATTAATCTTAAGAGTCGTCGGTTCGCATGGATCAAGGTATCGGTCCGATTGATAAGACAAAAGTTTTCTCGACGAACATGAATATTGGAACGGTGTGCCTCACCTTCCGGCGAACCGTCCCAAGGGTAAAGGAGCGTCGAGAGTCAGACGGGTCCGACGAGCCGGTGAAATTCGAAGTATCAGAAGCAGCAGACTCAGCTAGTAGTCACTTATACAGCGTGGACGAGTGTCTGTAAACAGTGTAATAAACTTGGGTTTCATGGCACTGCGGCACTGGTCGCCCGATAGACACTCGGTCACTCCGCGTCGTGTTCGCTCGAGAGTTCTCGATCACCCGGCCGCGCTCTCACGGCTGTCTTCGTCGGTTCCTCGTAAAGACGCTTAACCGCCTTTCTTGCACTTTAGCAATTGCGCTTCCCCCACGAGTGACAGCTGGTAGCCATTTTCCTCTAGGAAAACGCGTTAGATACGCGAAAGAAGCCCCACTTCCTGCACAAGCCACGCGCCCTGTATAGGCTTCCCCGTCTTGTCGTACAAGCTTTAAGCCGCCTTCTCATGAAACTATTCCATGACACGAGTCAAGATATAGGGAAGGTAAAACACTATGGTAGGTGCGCAGATTTGGGCATTGTTATCACCAGATTCTCTAGCACGAAAGGTTAACTGGAAATAGCGCAATATTTTTGCTATAGTTAAATAACTAGATTAGATGCAAATGAGATTTTTTTATATAAACAAGGTAAACGAATGGAAGAACGATAGTAAATAAAGAGTATGATTGCATAAAATAGATTTTTTATTCTTGAACATATTAATTAATCAACAGGTTTTAAAAATTTTGTTTTTTTCTGTATAGGTTCTTCATCTTCGACCTGTACTCTTCTTATGTATTTTGTTCCTCTACGATTTCGCGATAATGGATTAACACTACGTGATATATGTCTTGCCATTTGCTCGTCAGAAATATCTGTCTCCTTTTTCTTCTCAAGCATCAGTCGTTTGCTTTCATTTTCAATTTCCATTAATCTTTCAATATCTGGATTCATACCTTGAAAGCTCAGTCGACCATCGATTAACTTTTCGCAGTATGTGAAGCTTGGCTCTATTATAAATTTATCCCTAAAACATAAACAAAGTTTTGCAATACATGGAGAAACAGAATGATAATAAAATACCTACTTTTCTGATTTCATGCGAGTTGTCAACAAGTTCTCAAAATATTCTTCTCCTTCTTCTTGAAATTGTTGTTTTTCCACTTTCTCTTTAGTTCTCTTCATAAACTGCCAAAAACAGAAACATGTATAAGTTTTTTGCAGTGAGTTAACCTCCATCTATTTCCATACCTTCATTTCCAAAATTCCTTTGGACAGTTTTGTCTTACAGTGATCTCGTCCCGTCATATTGCCCAAAATTATTCTGTCACTATTACACGAACTTTTACACTAAATATCTTAAATCTACCCAAGCACAATTTACCACACAACTAGATTATCGATTTACACACTGCACAAATGTGCAGGCGAATCCCGCAATTTCGATCCACTCAAGACCGGGTGAACTCACATATTGAACGGTGAGAAGAGGCTTTACTCCTTTGGTTAGTTGGTCAAATAGTGAGGCGTTTCAACGAGCCAATCGCAACACCGAAAAACCGAAAAAAAGTAGTTCCGATTGGCTTGTGGCTGACGACTTATGACAATCGTGTTTGACAACGTCCTATGGTCGGCGAAAATACGGTTTTTGTTTTTTTGTAGGGAAACGATGCACCACCAAATAATTTACTTTGTTCATTCGTAACCACGAAAAATTATGCGTCGGTTAAGCTTCCTTAGAAAGTAAATGGTTTCGAACAGTCTCGAATAGAATATTGTGGGGCCATCTTCACATCGAAATTTCTTTTGCATTCCTCTTAAAAAAACAACAAAATTCGGAAACTCAAAGTTGCACGGCGGACTTGAAGAAGGGGATGTTGAGTAAGTGGGATTCGACTGTACTACCTCAGCAAACCTTGAAATAATTTTGTCAATCTGGACCCTCTCTTTCAGCGGCAATGTGAAAAAATGATTGTATATTTACATTACCAGCTTCCTAATACACATTGGACTTCGTTTGTTTTTTTGTATGCTAATACCGTCATTATAAATATATTAACGTACTTGATCATATAAATATTACTTTAGTGTAACTTTAAATATATCGTTTATTAAAATATATTAACTCATAACGATTCAATACGAGTATAATTTCTAAAAAATAAGTACCAATTCTATTATGGAACTCATACCCCAAGAGTGATTTGGACGGATATATCTTGACGTATTTCTTTGTATAAATCTTGACTGTTTGCTATGCACAAAAACAGAACAAGGAAAAGAACTTCACCTGGTAGGTCTAGAAGCACCATTCAGTTCCTGACCCTTTGTTTCGACTGGCAAAGCTAAGGTAGCCACAGCAGCACATAGTGCAGCAGCTGCATAAGTACCCATCGCAGTTGCAATGGACCACTGTAATAAAACTTGTGCCACATATGGTGTAAGCATCGCACCTAATCGCGCCATAGCGCTACAAGCACCAATACCCACGCTACGCAAGTGCGTTGGATAGACTTCCGGTGTGTAAACATAAGCAGCTTGAAAGACTCCAGCGATAAGACCACGTGCTAGAAAGATTCCTATTGTTAAGACTGTCCTGCTCAGGACACAGGCTCTTCCTAGTACACAGACAGTCGCAGCGAACATCACAAGCTGACAGGCCATCGTACGTTTCCGACCGATCTTCTCTATTGCGAAAATCGTAGAAAATATCCCAGGAAACTCGGCCAGTGTGGTCCATAATAAATCCATGTAATCGCTTCGTCCCAGACGACAATTTAACTGACAATCTGTTTCTGGTAACCGTGCATCCGACCATCCTGCACATTGTTCTGTTGAGGTATCAAACAGTTCTGTAGTCATGAGGACGACGCCGTAATAACAAAAGGCACTGGTCATCCTATAAGATTTCAATTATTTGATAACTGATAATACTTTGATATTTGTAAAATGTATATTGACATCTTACCAAACGAGCCATAGTAACGCTGATGTTCTGCGCATTTCTGTGCTAAGTAAATCACGTAATCTTCCTCTACTCGTTGGATAAAATCGGTCTAGAACGAGTCTTCCTAAGGGCATCGGTTTCCCATTTTCTCTTGCGACTCTTTCCAAAGTTGTAAATGCTCTGTCCGTGCGTCCTGCTGCCATATCGAACATGGCTGATTCGGGAAGCCACTAATTAAATGAAATATTGAGTGCGTTGCAATTTGTTGTCGCCTTAGTAAGTGAATGAAATAAGCGACGAGAAAAGATTTGCAAAAAAAAGATAATGGTGCATAAACTCACTGGTGTGATTAAAGCAAATAAAAATAGTGGTACTGTAGAAAAGGCCAAAAGCCATCGCCATCCTAGTGTTGGCATTACAGCTAAAGCCAGAGCTACTTCGAAACACGCTCCCAATGCCCAGAAACACTGAAAAATGCAAAAAAAATGTTCTATGCGGTTTTTAATACAGCCCAAATTATTTGCGCAACTTACATCAAGCAGAACGACACATTTAGCTCTTTGCTTAGTAGGGAGAAATTCTGCGTACAGTGTGACGCTGCAAGATACAAAAAAAAAACGTTGACAAGCTGCAAATAATGAGTGTACAATAAAAAAAAATGTTAAAACGCACGATTGCGGTACGCAGCCAATCGCAAAACCGACCAGACCTCGCAGCAAAAGTATCCAAAGGAAATTTGGTGCAAACGAACTCAAAAAACCATAATAAAAGAGTAAAACTGCACACAATGTTAAAGCCTGTCTGCGGCCATACCGGTCACTCAAATTGCCCCAAAAAGTCGAGCTTAACATCATCCCTAGAAAAACAACCTGAAACAAATTCATTTTTCAAAATTTAAATTTTCCCTATGGTATAAAAACTTGACCATATTTCAAAATTATGTACCGTAGTAGTTAAAGCTTGTTGATACCGAGTGATACCCCAATCGCAATGAAGTGTTGGACTTAAAATACTAAGTATAGTCATTTCCATACTATCCGCCATCCAACATAATCCCGTGAATAAAGAAAGCTTCACCTGAAACTTTCCAAAACCTAAAGCGTTCACAGCCTGTCCAACAGTAAACGTATCTGAAAATAAAAATGACACCATAAAAATAATCGACTCATCAAAAACATCCCCATGAAATTCAAAAGTTCATTCAAAATGTAAAAACCCACAATAATACATTTGGCGCCCTACTTTGAATTGCCAGAAATCCGCCATAATCATTTAATTTGTGCTATTTTAAATTATGATAATAGAGAACATACCATCCGGTATCACCGCGACGGATGAAAGTTCCATCGGTGGTTCAACATTGACAGTATTATTCTCGCATCTTCTAATTCCATTTTGGGCGGTGGTATTCAAATCTGAACCATGGAACTCGCCGTCCAGTTCTTGATATGGCTCAGAACACTCCCGTCGTCGATAATCAGCCATAATCACGAGATTGTTTTCACCTTCTTGCCGATTTCAATGCTTTTTGGGTGCCAATAGACAGCATTATTATTACAGAGGTGGACCCGTTATGGGCGCGATTCCGAATTAGGCAAAGGGGAACGTGACTTCTTACTCAGAGCTCTGAATCGTAACTACTTTCATTATGTTTTCATGACTGACAGCGTCTTGGTCCGCTCATTGTCCGGAACCGAGACCCCGTTAGGCCTTACGATTCAACCCATCTGCTACTCTTGAGAATTCATACCGTTATGAATTCTAGTCCAACACGTCTTGGGGAAACTTTCATTGCCAACTGAAACAGTTTTGTCAATTTTTTCTTCATATCCTTCATATATTTTGAATCATACGCCAGTCAAAGGTGGAGGAAGCATTTTTACTTGTCAAGAGTAATTAAACGTTAAAGGGTCATGAAGAATTGACATTATGGGTACGACAGAAAAGATTTTGAATTTCTCTATAATTTGTTTTAACATTATGAAATAATATTATCTGCTTTATAGATTAGGTTTTGTCTTCTATAGATTTATAGGATGTGAACGGATATTATTTCTTTAATTATCCAGTTAGACTATCGATATTTGTTGGTCGCTATAGTTTTTAAAATGGCTGCCACCTGGTGAAAGTCCATTACCAATGTTGAAACCAATGTGTACGTCACTGGTAAAACTGGTCGCATTCATGGAAAGTGTCTTAAGGTCATTTTGCGAAGGGATGTTATCGCAGTTTGTTGCTACCGTTGGTTCCTGGTTGTGACCAAAGAGTTTTACGGGGTGGGGCGTGACACGGAGAACGTCATAATAATAATCTAAATAAGGATAAAATCCGTAGAAGATTGTGGCAAATTTCCTAGAGTTCTAGGGGCGACCAAGTGCGAACGGAAGAATGACATTCGCAGAATGAGGGACTTCTGTAAAAATGGAGTTATGTAAAAAACATCAATCGACACGACATCCGTCGGGCCGGCGACCTTCGTTGTGACGCGCCAGGATGTTTGCGTTTTAACTAAAGAAACTTGCTAATTGCTCGTCGATTAATTTTCTTCGAGTTTTCACGATTTTCAGCGACAATCAGTTACCCTCAAACGTTTAGACTATTTGCATTTTATTGAACACCAGTTGCGTTTTCACAGCTGATCTCAAGAAAGAACTGGTGCATTTTTTCCGCGCAAATATGAGTGCTGTGAGTAGAAATAAAACGGGTTCGAATGTTCCCTTTAATTCTGTCGGCCATGAAAATAATGGGAATAGTGAAGTTCATGATGAACCGGTTACCCCTGATATGGTTCTACGTTTGCCTACTATTACAGATAGTAAGCATTCTTTTTGGAGCAACATTTTAAAATGTATATGTGTGTATTCTCATGGGTGTATATTAATCTTTACCTTTCTTCTAGAATACCTCTGTTCACCCGAGGCCAATATCTATGATATTGACTTTACGAGATTTCAAATAAGAGATCTTGAAACTGGGATGGTTCTCTTTGAGATAGCCAAACCACCTGCTACTGGTTAGTAAGAGAATTACATGTACCAAGTGAATGCAATTTAAACGAGAGCTTTGGTATAACTACAATTAAAAATTATATTTAAGCAGAAACTGATACTAATCAAGAGCCAGAACCCGATGAGGAATCAGGCTGTGAGGATCCTAATACTGGTCGTTTTGTTCGCTACCAATTTACACCACAATTTTTGAAGCTAAAAACAGTTGGAGCCACGGTAGAATTTATGGTCGGTGCAAGACCAGTTAACAAATTCCGTATGATTGAAAGACATTTTTTCCGTGATAAACTACTCAAGACTTTCGATTTCGAGTTTGGATTTTGTATACCTAACAGCAAGAATACTTGTGAGCACATCTATGAATTTCCAGCACTACCAGCGGAACTTGGTAAGCGATTATTCAAGGATTTATTGAAAAATTGGTTGTCCCCCATGATCTCATATATTTTCCAGTATCCGAGATGATTGCAAATCCATTCGAAACGCGATCGGATTCGTTCTACTTCGTGGACGATTGTCTGGTTATGCACAACAAAGCTGACTATGCCTACAATGGCGGCCTAGGTCACGAACTCTTCTAATCTGTGATCTTACCGTCATGAAATTGAGCCTCTCGCACAAGCAGCACTCAATCAAGTCAAAGATGGACACGTTGCAAAGTTGTTTGTATTTCACGTCACCATTGCGCGAAATTCTTGTTATAACCTACACGGACTTAAAAGAAATATATATGTATATATACGTCTGACCGTTTAATCTCGGTTTTGCCGATCTGAAACCTCAAAGTTTTGTTCTCTTTCTGCCACTTACGGGCCCTATGTACAGAATTAAAAGAGCGTTACGACGCTCCCAGCTAACTTCATAAAATAATCCTTATCACTGTTTTTCATCGATGAAGTTTGTCAAAATGTTGAGAAACTCCGTGGGTTTATCTGCATGTACCCAGTGTCCAGCACCGGCTATGTAATGAAATCTCGCATTCGGAAATAATTTTCCAATGGCTTCATGATCTTCGATTCGGATGTAGTCGCTGTCAGCACCACCCAAAAACAGTGTAGGACCATCAAATCTTTTGCCATTAACCTTAGGGAAGACCGCGATTTGGTTGGGAAAATTTTTCTCCAGTGCAGGAAGATTTATTCGCCACTTGTACTTTCCAGTCTCAGCTTCCACGAGATTTGTCAGTAAAAACTAAAACAAAAATCATTAGTTTTGGTTGTTTATCTGCATCCTGTTTTATAGTGAATAACAATGTTTGGCATACTTGTCTAAGGGGTAGTGATCGTATAGAAGATGACAGTTGCTCATCAATCATTTTTCTTGCTTTGGACAATGATACATTTCCATCCAGCGATACAGACTTCATTGCCTGGAAGAGCTTTGTCATGGACAGTAGACTAGGGCTTGTACCCACTGGGGAAAAATCCACAACTACCAATTTTTCAACTAATTCTGGATTACTTAAAGCTGTGTACATCATGGTACCACCTCCCATGCTGTGACCCACAAGCACAGCCTTTGGAATTTCTAAATCCTTTAATAAATGCACTACATCTTCAGCCATGGCTGCATATGAGACTTCTGGAGAGTGTGGTGAATCTCCATGATTCCGGCCATCTATTGCTATTACCTAGTTAAGTTTATATTATGTATCACCAAACTTTATCATAATTTATTGGATTTTGTGATTCGTTTTTTATTATGTTATAGATGTGCAGAGAAAACTTTAAAGATGAATTAAGCCACCATAATTTTCTTTTGTATATACACTAAATAAAATTTAATATAAAAAAACAGGGTCTATACAGATAATTTAATGAATATACATTCCCTATAATGTGAATTTAGGTATCGGTAGTTACCTTGCAGTTAGTTTTTTGATGAATGGCTTTAGCTAATGAATTCCAATTATTTTTAGAGCCAAATAGGCCATGCATTATCAGAATAGGGGGCCTCTTACTGTGATTCTTCTCTTCTTTCGTTGATTCGTAGGATACATAGGCTAGTTTCACTGGTGTCGAACTGTTGAATAATGACAGGTTAATTATGTAATTTATATTAAGACTCAAGCAGCCTGTACTTACTAAACAGTTGCTGTATTTAATTCACGGCATGAATAATGATTTCCTAAAGGTAACAATGCTAAACTCTTCCTTGTTAGATATCTGAGTCCTGGTGTTAGTGGAATCATTTTTATTGAGTGATCCTCTTTTCTGAACTAAACCTTGACTGAGATTCTGTTGACAATTTTTTACTTGATTTTCGATTCAATTTTGATTCGCATCCTGACAGAAATTCAGATTCTAGTATTTTTTTTTTTAATTGAAAAGGTTACATTCTAAATGGGATATTCCATTGCTCCAATTTTGAGGACGCAAAGAGACCATGAAATAACCAACCCGAAGAATCAATTAATTTCTTGTAGGAGAAATATTCTGGTAATGCAATACTCTGATTGGTGCATCCAAGCATTAAGGAATGTTTATATGAAGCTACAGTGCAATCAAAGCCAATGGTAGCCTTCCTATAAGTTCCACTGGAATAAAATCTGTGAAAATATTTCCTGCGGCGTAGAAAACATTCCTTTATTCAGTTATACTCCAGTCAGCTGACTGCGAGAAGTTAGGTGCACACTGATCTGTCAATACGCCATTGTTTTTGCTGTTGCATTGGGTTTTCAACATTTGTCGCAAACTCAGACCTTCTCTAGAGTGGTGATATAATTTTTTCGCGAAATTTACAAGTGAACAATCACCATGGGCATTGTCTGTTCATCTGCACAGGTTAGATCATTTTTTATTACCTACCGCAAAGAATATATTCCATTCTTGTCTGAATCTGAGGTATATTTATGAACTTCATCCCGAACATTTCGGAGAAAGGCTGAATGCATGTATTCAGAGGAATTACCGAGATTAGTCATGATTACATTTAGATAATGACAGTTAAAATACAATTTTTACATGTTATGGTGCAATTAAATACCTATACAAGTAAGAATTTTATTTCGATATTAATTTTTATTGATTTTTTGATAAGTAATTTTGAATGTCCGTCGCCATTTTTGTTATAAAATTAGAATTCACGTACATACGTCTTTGTTGTTTTTAATATTTTGTTTACTAGCTTGAATATTATACTAATTGCAATATTTTTGGAAAAACATAATGGCAAAATTTTATTTTATTTTCAAGACAATTGTTTGTATGCTTGCAGCAAAATCCAATAAGCCAACATACATATCTAATTATGATCTTATCTTAAGGTCAATCCTTTTATTGTAGAAATATCGGCTTTTTAGCGATTCGACGCAAATAATGTATTTCTTTTACCCTGGAACAGCAGAGTACGATTTTGCTTTCACATAATTGAAAATTTTTAATCATTTTTAGCAAAATTTAGTATCTTTAGTCCCTGACCTGTGTGAACTCTTGGCATCTGTTTAACACTATTGATCTGTTTTCTTCAGATACCATTCCCCTGCTTCTCATTATATATGGCACATTCTAAGAGCATAAAAATTATATAACTATTTTAAGAATCTTTAGGATTGTTTATATAATAAAATGATAATTTTTCTTTACAGCTTGCCTGTCTTTGTGGCAGTGCAGCTTGCAGTTTTTGTTGTTCACAATGTCCATCATGCCGTAATAGTACAAGTACACGTATCATGTACGCGTTACTCTTACTACTTGGCACTATTGCAGCGTGTGTCACGCTTGCACCGGGTCTTCAAAATGCATTAAAGAAGGTATAAGAGAAGGATAATATATGTATTTATTCTTCTACTGGAAAAAATATGTAAATCATCTTTATTTTACACCTAGGTTCCATTTTGTGCATCAGATGATAACTATGTTCCCACAACTTTTAAGTTCGATTGTGATTCAGCAGTTGGTTACTTAGCTGTTTACAGAATTTGCTTCATACTGACATTATTCTTTTTCTTAATGTCTATGATGATGATGCGTGTTAGAAATTCCAAGGATCCACGTGCTCCTATACAAAATGGGTGAGAATTACCACCATTAAGTAAGATACTGATTGAATTATTAAGAGACAAAGATATGTGATATTTTGTCTTCAGGTTCTGGGCAATTAAATACATGTTAATTATTGGTGGAATTATTGGAGCATTTTTCATTCCCGAAGGGTCGTTTGGTCCTACCTGGATGTATTTTGGAATGATAGGTGGTTTTCTATTTATAATTATTCAATTGATACTCATCGTAGATTTCGCTCATTCCTGGGCTGATGCTTGGGTTGGTAATTATGAAGAAACCGAATCAAAGGGCTGGTGAGTGTTGTAAATAACATGCTTGCTAGCAGAAAATTTATTTCCCTTCTATTCTAGGTATACTGCCTTATTAGGAGCAACATTTTTAAACTATGCATTGGCTATTACTGGGGTCGTATTGCTATACGTTTACTTCACACTGGTAGGTATTAAAATGATTTCAGTAATATGAAATGCTCATTATACTCAAAAATATTGTTTTACAGCCAAATGATTGTGCTCTGAACAAGTTTTTCATTTCATTCAATCTGATCCTCTGCGTTATTGCAAGTGCAGTATCCATTCTACCAAGTGTTCAAGAATTTCAACCACGTAGTGGTTTACTACAGTCTTCCGTTGTCACTCTTTACGTTGTATATCTTACTTGGAGCGGAGTTTCTAACAGTCCAGGTATTTTGCAGGCCTTTATTTAAGTCTGTCTATCGCAATACTGAATTACGCAACTGATGCATTAAACATATTACTTTCAGATCACGAATGTAATCCTGGACTCCTTGGCATAACAACTGACAACAGTACTACTACCACCAATACTGCTACGTTTGATAAGGAAAGCGTAATCGGATTGGTAATTTGGATGTGTTGCGTTTTGTACAGTTCATTACGTACAGCATCGAAATCCTCCAGAATTACAATGACCGATAACGTTCTGGCGAAGGACAATGGAGCTGGTAAGTATTAAGTTTAACTTTCTTTTACTTTTTTTCTGTTCCATTTATCTTCGCTCTACTAATCTAATACACAAAACTATTATAACTAGCTTAAAAATATGTATTCTTTCCACTCACATTGGACTGAGGATATCTTTTTAACTTTTCTTTTGCGCAGTCAAGAATCCGGCTGACCAGAATCTTGTCGAAAACGAAGGTATGCACACACGAAACATATGTATTTAATTACAGAACATTTACTAGGCACTCAGTAACTTCAATGGTTATCATTCATTGTCGTATCCACACACAGCATTCACGTCATCGTCATTGTACTGTCATCAAAGAATTAAATGGAACTAGACTAAATCGTTTAGAAAAACGTTAATAAGAAAATCCAATATTATAATGTTAATTATTCATCTTTATGACGTAGTTAGTGTGTGCCTGCCTTTGCTAGTCTCTTAAGTTTCACAATTTTTCATTTAACATCGCTTCCACCATTTCTCATTGATCGATGCACTTTTCTGTTATTCCACTCCTTTTCGAACATTATCAGATTATGTTTCAGTAGAAGGTCGTAACGGCGATGCCGAGAGTGGAAATGAGTCCAAGGTCTGGGATAACGAAGAAGACGCAGTTTCTTACAACTGGAGTTTCTTCCACTTCATGTTTGCATTGGCGACATTATACGTGATGATGACATTAACCAATTGGTACAAGTGAGTATAAAGACATTTGTTAATCAAAGTTCAATTTTTTCTATGTATGTAAAACTAATTTATTCCTGCATTCTTATAGACCAAACTCCGACATAAATTCATTGAACTCCAATTCGGCCTCCATGTGGGTAAAGATCATTTCATCCTGGATGTGTTTATCCATTTACGTTTGGTCCTTGGTGGCTCCTGCCATTCTATCCAATCGGGACTTTTCTTGAATGCCAGATCCTTTAAGTGGGAGGTAATCAGACTCGAATATATAAAAATATTGATATAATAAGCATTAGAAATAAATTGATAAGAATAATATTTGATCACCAATTGGATTTTTCTACTACGAAATCCTTGCGTCATGCTGTGAGTAATGATAATTGGACTTGTACCGGTAATGCATTTACGTATAAACTGTGTAGAATAATTACTGTGTAATAGAACGTCATATTCATTCCCGTCGTTTTTTCTTTTCATTTGCCAATCGATTAGCGATTTGACTCTTCACAATGTCCATCGTAAAATATTTACTTTCACATAAAAATTGAATCAGTCATATAAGAACATTTATATATATAAAAGTATTAATGATAAACGCAAATTAGATATAGTCCTAACGTAAACACTGTACCACTGTGTGTAATCTGTTAGTAGAATTTAATTTTCTTGGCTCTCGCGCCTTCTCTTTATTCCTAGTAATATCTTTTTTGTTCCTTTTTTGCTTTCAGTTCGGCGCAACCGTTCTCTATGGCCGCGATAACCACTTAACCTGGCATTTAATCGGCAGTAACGCGGATCCGAACCGTTGTAACGACAAAGAATTTTTGAACAAAAAGTAAGCTGGCCGCGTACGTCACCCAAACGTGCCAAAGAATTGTGGGCCGCAGATAGCTGAACGTCTCGAAAACGTGATTCCCGGTTAAGTGGTTAAACAATGAAAGAAAGTGAGTAACATATGCGTATAGCCGTGCATATTAGATGTAGCCTTAAGATCGCTAGTAAATATATACTATACATTATACAATGCATACACATGTATTCGATGTATATATATATTTGCATGTTTTTTTTATTGAACTGGTACAATCTGTCGAGTCGGATTCAATGGTTGAAGTTTACAACTGCTTTTATGTATCATAAAAATTATTGATTTTTGCGATGTAATGAATTATTACACATTATACAGTCAACTCTCTGTGCAACGACGCTGCTTATAGTCGCGTTTTCCCTGACTTGTAGAGGTAATCAAGTACCTAATCTTCGTCTAGTAAGCAGTCGTGCGGATAGTACATGTAATTTCTGTAGCACGCCGCACATGCGCGCAGAAGCAGTGAGAACTTTTTATACAATTACGTTTCAGCCCCAAGCGTGCGATTATACAGAGAGTTGACTGTTGTACAGTCGGTGTCTGTCAGCAGTTCGATTTTGGGAACCGATAACATCTCAATAATCTGCATTCCTACCGAGTCATAAGGGAGAACGTCAACGGACTATTCAGTGGGCAAGCTATGGGAAATTTTCACATTACTGATGAGTCCGGACTATTTAAAGACGAACTACTGAAGGACCCGACTGTATTTATGTATAGATTAGGGCTATGTGTATATATTTTTATAGAGATACTCCTCTCTTTATTATACTTTTGGGATACACAGAGTGCATAATTGAAATTACATAGCGAGGATATATACCAATAAAGGTTAACCCACTGCAAAGGAAATAAAAACAGTAAAAACATATTTATTCATCTCTCATGCTTACATCTTGTCCGCAATCTAACATATTCTGTATTATTTATTTATTCACCTAGTTGACTCAAATAAATAATAAGAACTAGCCAGGCGGGATTAGTTAGGCATCTTTGTGGCGTTACGAACATTGCATATGTAAAAAAGAAAATAGAATAAACAAGATAAAAAAACAAAATTATTTACAGTGAGCACACAGGCAAATGGTGAAATTTTCTATAAATATGCTCTCGGCTCTCATATACATTGTATATGATGGCAAGCAACGGTATTTCACAGACTATTTACAAATTTAAGGCCCTTTTGTTTCATTATTAAGCCTTGCGCGAGCTCAAAGAGCCCTTTCTGTTTAATCGGACTTGACTGCCGTGTTCTTTGATTTCTTCAGAAAATAATTTTTGATGTTCTGGAACGGCGTGTCGAACAGCAGCGTTAATATCACCGATGTGATGATGATCCAGAGAAATTCCGTGACGTTAAACTGTCAAAATGAAAATTAAACGGTTATGTAAATTTTGTATAAGTTAGATATTAAGATTTTTTTATTATTAAGCCAGCAACTCACCAGCATCCTGAAGAATTCATAGTGCTCGGCACTGCGCGTCTGACCGACGTTGTAAAAGAAGACCGGAAATTGCGTCAAGTAAACAGCATAGCTCAGACGCGTCGATACTAAAAATCCACGCCAGGCAAATAATCTGGTAAGCCAGTCTACAATAAAAGTATAAAAATTGCGTGTTGTCATTTGAAGCCAGTGTCATTCTCAATTATCATTTTGTTGCGATGATCTTGTATTACCATTGGTATTTCCTGTGTGCGCCAAAAAAGCCATCCAGGCAAATAAAGCGCACCAGCCTATTGGCGCAAATGCATTGTACGTTGCAGCGTGGGTTGGATTGTAAATATAATCGATGGAGCCCATTTTGGCAGGACCAATAAATGCACCGATAAACATCAAACTGCTGACTATCCATCCGATATTGATAACAGTCTGAAATTAGAGGGAAAGCAAACTTTTAAAAATTGATCTCAGTTATGTGAATCTCTTAATGTATCATTTACTTATTGAGAGACACTTACTCCGTTAAGCTTGTAACCTTTTGGACAATTTCTGAGCAAGTATCCCACTAAAATTCCCATAATATAAACCGTTAATCTGTGCGTTGGCAAGATGTACGATAAATTGGCCGTATCGAACAGCTGCCTTATCCTAAATAATATATAGGACGTGTCAGTAAATATATTAGAGTAATTATATCGTAATTAAAAAATACCAAAAAATAATGACTCACGAAGTACCAAAGAACACGTAATTATTCAATCGCTTAAAATATGTAACGTAATAACGTAAAACAGTAGAAGCTATCCCCACAGCGCCAAGTATGGCAGCACCGATCTTAGGCTTCTTCCACAACAGGATTATCATCAACGGCGATAAAGCGAACAATTGAGTATCGATGCCCAAGTGATGTGTATGCGTTAAACACTGAAAGAAGCGTACAAATAGTATTCTCTTTGGATCCCCTTCCGCCCCCTCCCCCATAAAAAAGTCAATTTCTAATTCAAGCTATTCCCGATAATTACCATATTTTCAAATCCAAAGTAGTTATGAATAAACAAGAAATTTCTCCACCATGTTTTCTTGCATATGTCAGCATGATGAGTTACAACGAGATTCCATTGAGGACCCGACCCAATAAACGGCATGATATACGTACAAAACAGTATAAGGGCTGCCAAGGTCGGAACCAGTCTACAAATAATTCAAATAATTATTATTAGCTACTCCATGCGCGATATGAGTTTATCATTAACTTACCTAAGCAGTCTTGATAGATACTCATTACGAACATTAAGCTTATTATATTTGTTAAGTCTACCGACAAACGAATAAGTCGTTAACAGGCCAGACAACATGATAAACGGATCCGTATATAAACTAGCTGCTCTTCCAATTACGGTCCACGGTTTACCCAGGTACTGAAACATTAACGTTTTTTCTCTTTTGTCTTCGGCTTCAAAGTAACTCATTAAATTGAATTATTACTAAACAACGTCCTCCAGTGAAGAAAGGAGCGAAACAATGTTTTAGGTCCAAACAAACCTCGGCCATGTCAGTCCTATTCATATACGGATTGAAAAACAGCGCCATACATTTGTGAGCGACAATTAACATCATAGCATTCAGTGCTCTGACTCCGTGAAGAGTGGCAATGTCACCTTCAGCCCTTTCGAATGAAATCAACTTGTTGAAATTTCTCTTGAGTGAAAATGACAGTAGAATCTCATTGCTATTGAGTGCATAATGATCGCAGACAGCTGCGACAATAGACATCGTTATCACACCGGCGAAAAAGAGTCTGTAAGTATTTATACAAATTATTTATTGCATTGTCAAATTACGCAATTTAATCAACGTTTTATTATTACCCAACGATTATCGTCGACGTTGGCAATGGCTCGATCCTTCTAACCTGACACATCTCCTGGTCTACCTGAACTGTGATCTTCAATCCAGTTTGTGCTGTGTGTTTGGCTAAAGTCTGCCTTAGTGAAATTTCAACGTCGCGATGTGAACAGGCCGCAGGCGTGCATATGGCCCAGTTTACAGTGCTAAATCGTGGTACGCGATGTCCAGGCTGAAAGAAATAATCAAACGTTTAGTTATCTAAATTAAAATTACTTTAAGCGATGCAGTTGCCGTATCCTAGCAAACATATAAGAACAATCCAGTAGCCAATCGTTACTGATCCACTGATAGGTACAATGGATCAGTAAGGGCCCCATTATTAGCCCGCTCTTATGTGCTTTTTGGTTATCTTTACGTGGAAACGATAAATTGAAATATTTATTATTATTATTTTATGAAATCTTGTAGAATTATAGGCAATCACTTTTTTTTATTAACCGTTATTTTCATGAATATCAATAAAATGCCAATTTTATCTATACTAATTTTATATTCATCTACCGAACGTTTAAATACAAATACAGTTACAGACATACGTATACGTGATATTCTAATTTTATGCAATCCTCGTAAACACGTCCCGGTCTGTATCACCACTGCAAAAGATATACTGATCATCACCAAAATGTAAGTCTCTTTTCTATTAATAAGATTCGTAGGAGTGTTACTGAATTAAATTGTACGTATTCAAATGGAGATACGCGTATTAATAAATACATATATTATTACTCGGTAGTTGAATATTTAGCAATTCTAGATACTTTTAGACAAAAATTTGAGAATGATGATTGGTCATTTTGATCTATCGATTCATTGAATAATCATCACTATGGTTCAGACACCTTTCAAGGTGTGTATTATTTTTTTTTTAATTATGCTAATGACGGAAAGATTAATACTGAATAGATACGTTCGACCGGTCACGTACTACCCAAAACTAATATGGGGGATTCTTTCAAATCACGTGAGGTCATTATTCCCAATTTATCAATTCCGGAAATACCCTGACGTCATTGGTCTCTAATAAAGTACTGTTAGGAGAAATCACTGATCTCCGAAGGCAAATAATTTTGTCACACTAATCGTATTGTTATGTACGTAAAAGTCAAAAAATTAATACATATCGTTATATATATATATATATATATATATTATATATTCAATACCGTGGTTCCCTAGTATATTTAAAAAATTTGAACGCGTAGTGATTAGACATGTTTTTTAATCAAAAGAACATTATTTTTCATTGCACAATCCAAGATTAGAATCAGTCCCGAGACTTTGTTTTTGTACAAATATTTTTAATCGTTATAAAATAGATTTCGTCTATTGACCATGTAAAAAGCATATAATAAGATTTCCTTGAAAATAATATCAGCAGTAGGGACAGACCTTATAGTTTCTTCATATAAATATTACATGTGTCTATTTGACGTAATAATAAAATTGCGTATCGATCGTAAATTTTTTTTTAATATTATTTTTTGCATTAACAAAGAAGGAGTGGTTTACAGATCACGAACGAATATGATTTAATAAAAGAAATTGGGTCAAATCCGGATTTTTTTTTACCTATATCAATGTCACTTGTATTACACTTAAATTACTCGTTGACAAAAAAGCAAATAATCATTTCTCACAAGAGCGAAACTAAAACGGACGCTATTTTTATTATTAACTCTTATTTGCTCACGTTTAAATATAGGATTTGTTTACTACGGAAAATCCTCTGAATTTCGAACAAAATGATTGCCTAGCGATCAATTTTGTTGCAAACGAAATTTTTAACCATCTTATCATAAGAAGTCGCGACACGACTAAAATACGTCGTATGCGTATATGCCAAATGGACATTAAGAAAATCGATGGCTTTATTATTTTCAAATAATTTTTCGTGAAACCCAGAATCCATCACTGGCAAACGAGTGATTCCCGGAGATAAAACAAGCAACGAGAAATACAAGACACATACAGAATAGAAATTAGTTGCAAATCAACACTGTAACGCGAAATCAGACTGTGTTCTCAAATCCGATTATTTATTCTATACGCGTTTATCATTATGTTGATAGATTCTTGACTCCTTTGTTGTCTGATACGATGCTCGTCGGGATTCAGAAAGGAGTCAGACTGTCGTCTAGGTTATAATGTATTCGTGAGATCGATGAAAGTCATAAAAAGCAGCACGCCTGGCATACGCAGAATCCCAGGATAAAAATATAACTTAGAAATATCTTTTTGCAAACAATTTCAAAATGTACATTTTATACCCACTTCACATAGTAGGTATTGATATCCTTTAATATTTTTTACAATCAAAATTATAATCAACGGGATCCACGGTGACACTTCAAACGTCAGACTCTGCGTCATCGGACGATAATTTCGACTATTAATTTCATTTACGTATAATTAATATACATATCGTAAGAACTAAGAGTTATGACTGTCACGACCAGCAATTGGTTACGCGACTTAGTTATTGATTTAATGTATTTTGTAATTTGAATTTTTTTTTCATTTCTCAATTATTAATAATGCGTAACTTACGTCTGACATGTTACTACGAAATGCGTAGTGCGAGTGAAGAAGTCTGTGCAGGTGAACTAAATCAGGCCGTGATCGATCGATGTCCAATTGCAAATAAGCCAAGCAATATTTTCCTCGAATACCATCGCTACCTTTGACCCCGACGCACTCGTCGAAATCGCCCAATTGATTGACGTTTCCATTGAGGAGACCCGAAGGGATCTTGGCTGTGGCATCGTACACTGTGAATAATGATTTTTCGAAAATCAATAAAATTTACATACCTATGTATCGATTGGCTGTATCGAGCACAAATAAATTATAATCAGCCAAATTTTTATTTTATAAGTAAAATTATTCCTCTGCCTCTGCTGACGTAGAAAAGATCACGTAGGATACTCGATTTATTCGGATATAAAAATGTATTGACAGTTTCTTTGCCGGAGTTGACGATTTTATGACGTATCATTTTTCCACTTGCGTTAACTGCTAATCGTAGAAATCAATGATCGAGAGACATTTTATTAGTGATTTTGGAGAATATTTGCGCGACCATCTTTTTTTCATTTATAAGAGAAATCGTTAGACACTTCAAAGTAAGGGGCCTTATCTCTGAGACCACGCGTTGGCCAATTATGAATACACCTTTAGTCTCCCTCATTTATTACACGCAAAGTATTCTATTTTATTCAAAGAATTTATCTCAAAATTATCTGTTTTATAATGAAATGAGACGGAGATTTTTTTTCAAAGGAAAAAAAATTAATTTGACCATCATTCATTTTATGAAAACTATAACCTTCGTGTGTAGTTCCTTACCCACATTATTGCGTAAGCTGCGTTCTTTGTTATTTACTCGAATCTCATGAAAATAATTGTTTCTAATACGTCTTATAAAACATTATGATAATTTTATCATAATTAATATTTATATTACTCTCAAGGGCTCTTACGAAGTTCTTGAAGTAAAAAAAATATTTTATGCAAATTCGAAAATCTTGTTCTTCCTGCATTCGATCATATGGTAATAATTACAAAGTAATTATTAATATTGCTACTCCATTAGCTTCGAGTGCTTTTCCTGAAACTCCCACATAAATTTTCCCTTGAATAATTCGTAGGATAAGAATTTTCAAAATTCACTCACTCTTCAAAGCCCATAGTGTGAATTTTGAAAGTTCCCGCTGAAATACGTCGGACTGTCTTTTGCACTCAGAACTCACTGAGCCAGCACCGGGTTCGTAGGCAGGTACAACCTGTAGCAGCCGTCGAGTCTCGCGATCAATTTCCGTTCGAAATTTTTCTGAAAACAAGAACAAGAGCGTAAGATATATTTTTCAAAAACATCCCGTCCATTAATTTTCTTCGGTAGTACCAGAAGTAACGCCACCAGTTGGTAAACATGCCTGAGCGTCCATGTCGCAATTACGGATACAATCAAAAGTGAAGGTAAATTTCGTGGAAAGTGACAAAATGAATAAGTTCAAGAACGACCCACGACAGCCATTACGACACGTGAGTGCATTCAAAACACCCTAATAGATACAATGTCAAAATATTGCATAAAACCGGAAGATAACGCAGTTTACTGTAACAATTCGAATCGTACAATCTCCACAGATCAATTAGCACTTTCGCAACGTGTGCGCACGCGAAATAATATACGGTAACCGTTTGAGTCTGCAAAAAAAATCTGAAACATTTTTTTTTCAAGAAAATATAAAAAAAAATTCAATAAAATCAATGTCTAATATAAAACTCAAGTCGTGTCCTCACAGCAGCATTGAACTCCGTGTTTACTTACACTTTCACCTTAAGCGTTACGGTAATGCAAAACGCAACGGAATCGCGCCTGGTAACACGTACGACATAGGAATCGCAATCGCGAGTACTAAACTCGCCCATATATTTCAACTGTCTATAACCACGTATTAGACGGTCGCCTAGCTCGTCCATAGAAGCGCGTGTCTCCAGCCGATTTCTTGTATATACGTTTTCTAAATAAAATCGAGAAAATTTCATTGAAGGAACGGAATGCGTCGCTGTGGTCAGGATAGCAAACACAAGATAATAGTCACGTGGAGATATTAAGTAACCCAAGAACTATTGGCTGTTGTTATTGTCGATTTCGAAATCAGTCAAATTCCTCGGTGCAACCTTTTTTTCTTTTAGTTTTTAGCATTAACACCCTCCAGAAACATCATCTGTCAGAACTGTCGATGATTAAACAAATTATAGCCTCAAGTCGCTTTTTTTTTTCCCTTTTTCGAACCAACAAACCGACTGCAGCCAAGGTCTCGATTCATTGACCCAGCCCACGATGACCTTCGACCATTACCGTCTTTAGTAGCTAGGTAAACCAGTTGTATAACACCCATAACTGTTTACTTTCGTTTCGCTCACGAACCCTGTCGGCTATTCACTCCTTCGGGCCTCAATGTTGCAACGATGCATATTCTCGCGCGTCCACTTTGAGGCAAGGTACACGAAACGTGCTGAATATCGTGCCATTTATTTATCATAGAAGACACTACACATTTCACGTATCAACGTACCGTAAAAAATTCGTGAATCATATTCTTAATTTTCAATATCCCTCGAGTGTATTATTTGCGTATATACTTGAGCCAGAAGAGCTTCTTATAGGAAGTATGTGTGCTAAGGCCATTTTCAAACTTCATCTGTTAAAAAGTATACAAAAAAATGATTGTCAAGTGATTCGACAGAAATAGCTAAAACTACTCATGCGACTAGATCCAAAGTTACAAATCACGTTTAAGATCGCTATATGCTTTGAGTGCACAGATGGCATTAACCATATACCTATTACTGAGTATGTATTCTTCGCCAACCATATACCTATTATTACTAACTGAGTATGTATGCTTCGCCAATTTTCAAACTATCGACTACACGTCTGCTTATGGATGTGTAAAAAAAATCATTGTCTAGTGATTTAACCGAAGTTTATAGAACTACTCACGTGACTCGAGAATTATTTCTTTTTAGTGTGCAAAACTTGTTAGCTAATTACATTTGGAGGCAAGTTTTTTTTTCAACTACTGTACTGATTATATATACATAGGTATGGCAGGATTACAGTAGACAATTTGACTGTTCGGTAACGCTTACTTGTTTCAAAATTTTTTTCATACCGATTATGGACCGTTACCGTGTATACGTATTATCTGCAGTGAAGTCAAATACCAAAAAGTCAATGTCACGTTTCTTAACTTCACGTACTGATTTCCTACTGTAACCATTATTATGATTCTTAACTTATCTTTAAATCAATTTTGGTCAATCAAATTTAACCTCGAAATATTTCTTCACTATAGCCTTTAAATCTTCGGTGTAACAAACCGTACCTATTTGATGCCACGCGAACCTTTTAAGTTGTATCTTCAAGGCAAACTTCCACAATTCACTAATTGATGTTTTTTTTTTACTAAACCATTTTTGCGACTAGTACCGACAGCGAACGACTGTGTCCTTGACGTGCTTGTTCGCATAGAGGCGAGTTGAGAAAAATAAAAGTTGATTACATGACGTAATATCGAAAGTAGTCCTGCTGTACTGCACCCTGTTCACATCGATGCTCTCAGCCCTTCTATGCAGTGGCATGTGACGCGAATGGCTGCGGATTCAAGAAAAAAAAAGAAATACTAATGGCGATTGACCTTAATCTAGCCTGGTGTGCACAGGTACTACGCTCGCTATTTAAATTTGCATAATAAGCTCATGGCATTATGTGAGTATCGCTACGCGTGTAGTAAAAGATCCGTTTAAGATTGCGCAACTCCCAGAATCCAGTTATAATCTTGTACGCTTATATTAATGTGACAACTTTTCGAAGCACGCGATTCGTACAAACTCACCGGTAACATTGACATTGTCAATTCTTCCAGATATTTAATATTTACAATTTCCCATCTATCAGCTATACGTTAGACCAATCAATGAGCACTGTACATAATAAGCGCGTTATATCTGATTATAATTTTTGGACTGTGAATATAAAAAAAGAAGTGTATTTAAATCAGCATTACGTAATTGGTAAACCATTTTTTTGTTGGAAATATGATAATCGACACTGTATTTGGCTAAATGCTTTCATAAGAGTTGAAGGTTGGGTATTTTAGTCCGACCAGGTATACTGGATTTTCTGAATGAACTGAAGAAAAAAATTACCTGAATAAAATAAAAAAATGTATTTATCTTTTGGATAATAGTATGTGTATGTATATTATGGCATTTTAGAAAAAAATTACTCCTACGCTGTTACGTATTGTGTAACAGTTATATTCTATTTGTACGCAGGCTGACTGGGAAACGTTTTTTTTATTTGGTCGACTTTTTATTTTCTCTTCTTCGTATTGAGGATTCACTTTTGAAACGGTCAATGGGTATACGTGTAACCGATGTCGGGGATAATACGGAAACGTTAATTGAGTAATCGGCGACTATAGTTTGACTGTTATGATGTGGTAATTTTATTGACGGAATCGTTATGCATTATATATTTTTTTTAACCGACAGGATATACAATAGCGTCGTTACGATAACTATCACGTCGATGGAGGAATTACGGTAAATTGTTTTTTCGTCATTTTGATATTACTTAACAATATTGTACTTTTAATGCGGGCCACGCAGAATGGGGAAGTAGGTCGCGAAATGAACGTGTTTGAATACAATTGAGGAACACTATATATATATATATGTATTGTATTTGCACATATATACGCACATATGGTGTTTTATGGAGAAACAATTGAAATTGGAGATCCGTACGAATTCTTATTAGTATTTAAAGTTTGTTATATTCCAATAAATTACTATACTTCAATCGAACTCACCGTAGTACGGATTAGTCCAGGAAATTTCGGGTGGATCAATTCTCCATTCCTGATCAGCAGCATTCTTCGTCAATTCTGTGTGATTTTGCAAATTACTGACGAGTTCCACAAACGTGAAGTTCTCCGAGGTTTCGGTTTTATTTTGCTCGAAGACACGCAGGATCTCTTCCTCCTTGATGGTATTCAGTCCCGTGGTTAAAATTTCCACGGTTTTACTAGCCTGCGAAAAACTTACCGCGCACAGCGCGATCCACCCTAATACGACGATCATTTCGGAAATCGTTTTCCGAAATGATTGAAAGTTTTCAAATGGAAATTTGCTCGACTATTGCACAACGCAAAACTAATTGTGTGCCCCGTAGCAGAAACCAAAAATATAAAAAAGTAGTACAACCCAATATTTTCGAAATTTAATATATTACGAGGAGGAGGAAAATTACAAAATTCACGATTCCACCAATTTTTTAATTGCCCTTACGATCAATAGACTAGACACACTAATCGACAGACATGTCAAAGTGTTCGCGACTTCTATTTCAACGTGCGTGTGGCAAACGAGTGACCAAGGCTCGAACGGCGTCCATCAGACATTCGGCGTTTCTTCGTGCAGCAGGATTTTAAGGGGGGTGACTTCCCCTCCCACTGCTAGTTGTACGCAGTTTGAATAAAAGAAAAAAGAAAAAGGAAGGAAAAACAGAAACGTCACGCACGCAACTAGCGTGAGGATAATTACGAGCTACTGTTGCTTTTAAGGAATTTGCGGTATTTCAAAAACTCTGCCATAATTTTTCCTTAACAGATAAGCTAATGATCGATACTAATTCTAAGTTCATTGACATTCTGACGTACCCAATAGCACCGTGGCTCGTTACGAGTTGCATAAGATCAATAACAGTTAAACTATTGTTGAAAATTTAATTAAAAGTTATTATAAAAAATTAAGTTATTTAATATATTTCATAACAACTCAATATATCACTGTACCAAGATAATGTATATAAGTATATTTGTAAATGACAGTTATGAGTTTTGTATTCCATGAGGACAGTCCTGATATCATTTTTATATATAGCATGTACCAGAGGAACGTAAAGCGAGGCTCACACCGAACTTTTCAAAATTTGTACAGTGCCAGGCACCCGGAATTAAGATGGGCTTAGAAATGGTTAGACATAGTTAAGGTGGCTTAGAACTTCAATGTTAAGTTTCCCAAGGTTCAGTTTTTTTTTTCTTAACATTTCAATGTGCCGTTGGGAATGCCGCTTAATCTGTAATGTCCTCGCAAATGTTCATTGAAAAGTTTATATATGCATATATAGTTTTATAGTAAGATAATAAGCTGAAGGTTGGGCTGATCTGTTATACACAGTACGTAAGAATAAATATACGTAAGATGTATATATAGATGTAAATAAAAATATATAGAAATTGAACTTTCTCACGATAAATAGGCGTTTTCAAATTGATCAAAAGAACATAAAAGTGGAACCTTGGTCAAACCGGATTTGATCATGAACCGTAGTCAATGCCCAGTCCCGATGATTCGACAGCTTCATGGGATTTCCCGAGCGAGGAAGAGTTAACAGATACGTTACGATGATTCTGTTAATGATGCGAAACTATGATGAATGTGTCAAACAAATCTGGCGGTTCGCGAATTTTTTTATAGCTTCCGTGTACCCACTACTATATGCGGTTTTCTAATAAAGACGAATAGTTAATTTTCTTAAGTTGGCTCTATATGATTTAGCTTGGGTTTCGTCAGTTCATTAAATACAGATTAAGCCTCGTTTCAGTTTTGATAAAGAAACGCGTCACTCGATGTCATGGATCCACATGTCATCTATCATTGTACACAAGAACCGCAGCTTACACTGTGCTGTAATCATTTGCATTTACATTGCACACATTGAATATGATTACCCAATTACGAAATGATTGCTATACGTCGCCCTAATCCTATAACTGAGGTCAGAGTTCATCCGAACGTAATAATGATTAATTATCGAAGTGTAAGATCGTCCTTGTTTAATAGTCAAAAAATTATTTTACAATTCTAAAATGAAATTTGATAATTAAATTATATACCTAGCCTCAGACTGACTTACAGCCATTAGGTTATTTCGTTTATCAAGGTAAGTGATAATAATTTTTTTTATTTCAAAATCTCACCTCATGATTTTTTAATATGTCCAACACCTACGCACACATACACAAAATACGTGTTATTTTATCGTAATCATTTGATCCGCTCCAAATTTTAAAATTTTGAAAAACGAATGTTGGGGCATGACTCGAGAAAATTTTTTAATTACTAACGTGCAAGCACTGTCATTCCACGTAATAACAATGGCAACGTGTACAATTATTTTTGAACGAATTTCAGTATCGTGCTGATGCATTCAATCAAAAAGTGCATAAATTTAATAACAAAAAAAAGATACGCATATAAAGAAATGATATAAGGTAAAATAATAATCTATCGATACACGCACAGCAAAAATATCGTACTGAAAGAGTTATAAAGAGAATCCCTCGAGGGCTGGTGAGCGTTGTGAATGGACCTGTAGATCATCGACCTAAGCGGTTCTTCTGTTGCAATGAAAAGTGCATTGCAAAATATACTAGCACATCGACGTGTTTTTAATAGGTTTCGCACTGCACAGACCCCTCCCCCTGAATCGTTAGTGAAGTGTCATCACTCATCAGTCATCAGGCTAGGAAGGTAGATGTTGTAAGATCGAAACCGGTATACGAGTAATCGAAGTCTTTTTTTCGATCGTTAATTAACACACAAAGCCTAATTAAAACTAACGATTAAACGACGTTCTCGTTACAACTGTAATAGGTGTCGATGCTAAATAAAAAATGACTTAAGGATATTTGTAAAATTGAAAATTTTTTTTATACGGTGCTTTCTAACGAACGTTTCTCCGAAAGTGGGAAATGCCTATCGTTATGAATATTTTAATATAAAATGCGTATTCGATTAATCGGTTACTTGTAAAAAATCAATCTAATCTATTAATTATTGGTGACAGTCTTTGAGTCTGTAGTGAAAAGCAAATGCCGTTCATTGATCATTCATGAAACAATGTCAGCCATAAGCGGCCTTCTTGTAGTAACGTCATCGGAATCATGAGACTTATATAAATTAATTGTAGCTGAGAATTGATTATGTAAATACAGACATTATGCAAATATATGCAGGTAAGTATATAATTTAAAAAATCCAATGGTATTGAACTAAAAATATTTGATTCGTTATTCCTGATAGTCCTTAAATTTCCGAATATTAATTAAAAATGATCATGTTATTTATTATATCAAATTTATAGTCAATTTGGCACATCGGTATTTGGAGCTTGCGATATAATTTTTAAGGCTTATCATTTCGAAGTAATTTCAATGTGTTTTACGACTGATGGTTATTAATAATCAGACACTTTCGTTTTGGGAATACAATTTTGCGAAATCGGCCTGCGGCTGTTTTAAATGGGGATCGCGATTCTTATACATTGGGTAAACGACAATTAAGAACCTTTCTACGGAAATGTCATCGGGAAAGTTTCTTCGTTAATGTGGACACGTGAAGTCACGACCGTTTTCTGAGTGACCTATTTAGAAAATTATATCGGATTCATTTTGAGGATACACGATAAGAAAGTAGTCTCTATATTGTCAATAGACTGCAATACAGGACTTCTTTGGAGTGCAATATGTGAATAATAAGTGGCTTAACGAAATATTTCACTGTCCCAATGCAAGTGCGCGCACGTTTTCCTCGTTGGTACACGTCGGTAAACGTAAAAAGCCGTTATGCGATTAAGTACACCTTGGTAAACAAAAACGTCCCGAGATCAATACACGTAATTATTCTAATCGTAGTATCGATGATAAATATGTTTGATTTTTTGCCAGCGTCTCAAAATGTCAGCTCCAATTAATCTAAACATTAATCTTGCGGGTAATCTACCCGCAATTATTATTACCATTAAATAATTTCTTCTATTAGATATTACTTATGAAGCACAACAAGTATGCATAAATATAATTCGTCAATAAAAAATGCAACAATCCTCAATCTACCTAATTTAATTCATACAGGGGAGATGTACTATTCTCGTTGGCACGAGTCCTTCAAATTCTCGGGTGTGTTCGTCGCCTGGCGGAAACACCCGAACGTAACTGCAAAGCGAAGTCATGTCGTCTGCGTTCGGTGCGGCTCGGTAACATTCGGCAAGCACGCCGTACGCGATATTTCGCGAGTACTGCGAGCAGCCGTCACACGAAAGATAGAAATAATGCTGTTCGTTGGCATACGTGATGTCATGTGCCGCGTAACGTAACCTAACGTAATCAGCAGTGTGCGCCATGGCCGAGACACTTGGCAGCCTTCCCGAGTTATGAACGACTTGTACTGTTGTACTCCTGGCCGTGATGGCCTAAACACACGACACCTATCGATTCATCCCTCACGAAAGCATTGACGACGATTCGTTCGTATGTTCATTCGAGACACAAATAACACGTTGTTCTCCCTACCCTGTCTCGGCGGCTTTTGATACCGCATCGCTGAAGATCCTATCAATGGTGAGTGTCTAATCTCTTACTACTGTATACGTCACGCGTTCCAGCCAATCTCTCGTCCTTCGTTGTCTAGACCTTTTCATCCTTGCTTCTCTTTCTTATTTTGACACTACTTTTCTTATTTCTTCGTTACGGTAAACTCATTCCTTCAAGGTGTATTGAAAAATATTCAGTAACGTCATTTCGTCACCGATCCCAAATATACAATTGCATTACTTTTTCTGCTACGATTTTTATCACTGTCGCGTGTACGACTTTTTCTCAATCGGTAACGGCCGTCCGTTGCGGTCGGTAACATAATGCTTCGTCCGTTAGAAAATGACATATCGAAGACATTGGTTGATTAATCAATAACCCTGTTATCTCGTTCGCTACAGTGATATTTGTTTTCGTTATTCCCTAGGATCATTGATGCTTTAACGTTTATTTGATTTTAACCGAAATTTTTTCTCCGAACTGTCGGTAACACGTCGCGATCCAAGAGAAACCGACCATAGCGCTTATGTCAGGTTATACATTACAAATGCATTACAATGCTCGAAGTTAGCCTGTCAATGTAATTTCTATGATAGAACCATATTCAGGTGGTGCGCCGGCCTTAAGTAACCCTATATATATATATATATATATCTAAAATCATTAAGCTATGTCGTTATGCATTACAGAATAGAACTTGTTAACTTCGACGACGTAATGACGCGTACGTCGTTAAAATCGACGTCAAGCGTCAAAGACGCAATGAGGTAGCGGCTGGTGTTAAGTTCCGTGTCCTTATACCAAAACCCACGTGAATTTATGAAGGCTTATTTGTAGCTTTATTAATAGCAGCTTTCCAAAGTCAAATGGACTTATATACCCGGGATACTGATGTTCTATTGTGACTGTATACTACGTTCCTGTGTTTACTTTCATCAACCTCCTACCTAATAATTGCTTAGTCCTTGGTGTGCAATTATCCCCCTTTTCAGAGATCGCTCGATACAACTATCCTTCACGTCTTGTATCCTGAATCCCGCGCTCCTGTATATTGTCGGACTCTTAAGGAACTTGCGGAGGGAACTTCTCGTCTTTTATCTTTTTGCGACCTGACTTCGAACCATGTCCCTCTACTCGATGAAGATACCTGAAGGGCCACCTGACCTCCTAAAAATAGCCGGTGTATACTAGTAGAGGCCACTACCTGAGAATTGTCTAACAGTCACGAAGCATTGTTCAGGCCTCGACCGACGTCTAACTAAATTTACTTATATCAGACTTATGCGCTGCATTTAATATACGAAATAGATAAATATGAATTAACTGCTTATTAAAGTCGGTAAATGATAATATAAGGATTTTCCGGAATTGTTGCATTACATGACAATGATTTTGATAAGTTTTTATTTTGAGTTTTTTTTCTCTTACTATTACTTATACGTAAGGATATCCTGTGCGTAGACCTTGTAAGCATTGTATTCCCTAAAGGATTCTAAGGATTCTTGATCAGGTGAAGCAGCAGAAACACTTACGCGATGTCGCCGAGGTCCAGACAGTCGACATTTCCGTTTCCGGGCGTCCCAGGAAGGGCGGCCGACGGAAGCGGCTTGCCCGCGCCCAAGGTACCACTTACTCACCGTGCTCTTGCATCTTTTTTGGGGTTTTTATCCAACACCTTTAAATCTTCTTTAACTTTCTCTAAGTCTCCCTCTCTCTCTCTCCCCCTCTCTCTCTTCCCCCCTCCCCCCCTCCCCCTCTCTCCCTCCCTCCCCCTCTCTCCCTCTCTCTCCCTCTCTTTCCCTCTCCCTCCCTCCCTCCCTCTCTCTCTACTCTCTCTCCCCCTCTCTCCCTCTCTCCCTACCTCCCTCTCTCCCTCCCTCCCTCTCTCCCTCTCCCT